>QKRW01000107.1:0-31397 GCA_003260565.1 Monilinia fructigena
TACTACAAGATTTCTTCTAGTAGAAAATACAAAGTAATTTGTCGAAATGGGTTTTCTAATAATACTATTTTATTATGAGAATTCTACTAGAAGAAATTTTCTTGTTACTCCGCATTCTAGATAACCGATTACTGTTAACAGTACTAGTATATATCGAACTTACGTTTGTAGTTTTATGTTCTTAGCTTCGTCAAGATGAATTCAATCAAGTCCACTATCACAGAAACGTTTGAAAACCCACTTCCACCGACTTCTGAATCGAGTATTATATCTGCATTAGAACTAGAAAGCGAACTCTTACGACAGCAATATAGATCTCACTAGAAGCATTGAAACTCGGGCGGTTAAAGGTTACAGTTTATAAGCCAATAAAAAATGGATTTCAGAATACCACGGTATTCAAAACTAAAGCTCTTATTGGCTATTATCGTGTACCTTCGCGATGTGATGCCGGTGATTGGTACTATATTGTATGCTTTAACCTAAATTGGTTAGCACAGTAATGGGGTAAGCACATCCCGATGCTAGTCATATTAGTAGTCGCTGCCACAACTTATTGTTTACCTTTTTTGTTTACTTACATTCCAACAATTGATTTAAAATATCTTTGCTTACAACTCTTTTCTATTCTGCACTGTTTATCTACTATAGCCTTGTTCTTTTTGTCTTTATCTTCTACAGTTTTCTCTATAATCAAAATGTCAACCCACGATCTCCAAGAACAACTGCGCAGAGCTATTGAAAGCGCGGAGCGAGAACGACAACGGGCTGAAAACGAGCGAAAACGAGCTGAAGATGCTGATCAGCGTGCCAAATCCGAGCGACAACGGGCTGAAGAGACGAGCGAAAACGAGCCGAAGATGCTGATCAGCGTGCCAAAGACGAGCGACAACGGGCTGAAGACGAGCGAAAACGAGCTGAAGATGCAGCGCAGCACGAGCGGAAAACAACTCTTGCTGAATATCTTGATCTTTGCCATACCCATCTTTTCCGATCAATATCTGTTCAAACCAATAAATCTCTCACAACCCAAGGAGATGTTACAAGTCCAAAAGGCAAATTACGCCCAAATCGACTTTGTCCATGGATCGATTTTCTTTCGACCCAAAAACATACACAAGAGCGACTTCAATCGGCATATACAGATCATAGTGAGAAGAGAATCTTTGAAAACTTCTCCTTTATCAAAGGGCTTGGAGAAAGAGTGGCATCACGAAAGATAGCCAGTGAGGGAGACCTTGCCAATCTTCAAAGAGCAACCATCGAGACACCTGTTGCTTCGATTATCGGCCATCTACAGTCCCTCGATTCTGTGCAGGACGAATTTAACATCGGTGATGGGATTTTCTTCGACAATCATCCTAATACATTGAGTGATACAGCAGAGGAGGTTTCTCAACGACTCAAAAATTTACAACCGTTTACTCCAACTCGTTCGACACCTTTATTCAGTGGTCTACGAGCTGATCAAATATGTGTTTATACAACTGCTGAGAATAAAGATACACTTCGAAAGCTTGCTTTTGTAGTAGAATACAAAGCCCCTCACAAACTCAATCTTGCTAGTCTTCGTTCTGGCCTACGAGAGATGGACATTAAATCGGTCATCGATTGTTCTTTGGTGCCTCCAGCTAAAGTTCAGGGCATTGATAATCCAGAACATTTTCAATACCATGCTGATCGATTAGTGGCATCCGCAATAACACAAACATTTTCATACATGATTCAAGGAGGAACTCAATATGCATATATTACTACGGGCGAAGCTTTTGTTTTTCTTCACGTACCTCTCGACGATCCGGGAACCATTTACTATCATTTGGTCGAACCAGGAAACGATGTATTAGCGCAAACAGAAGCAGGTCAAGAATTTGTGCATCGTACAGCAATCAGCCAGATTTTGGCATTTACTTTGCTAGCATTGGAGTCGGAGGCAGGAAACCAAAAGTGGATCGAGGATACAATGAACATGCTCGATATCTGGGAAGTGGATTATGAGGCTATTCTTCATAACATGCCTGATAGCGTACGAACAGCTCCACCAAGTTCGGAATATCGTCCAAAAACATATATCCCGGCTAGGCTGTTCGCCATGAACCTTCGAAATAGATCTGCCAACAGCACATGCCGCCCTGATACGTCCCCTCTTGACAACGATAATCCGGAGTCTCCTGATGCATCCGACCACGAGTCTCCTCCTGATACGCCTACTCGACCCACCAATCGTAAACGTCACAATCAGGTTCGAAAGGATGGTTCTAAAAACGCAAATGCTTCTCGATATGGAACTCAAAGACGATCTTTCTGTACGCAACGTTGCTTACACGGACTTGCGGAAATGGGGAATTTAGATATGTCTTGCCCTAATATATTGGATCATTGCAAGCCAAATCACAAAAGCAAACAACATCAACTCAATCGTCAAACATTTCTTACTCTTCTACATCAACAGCTTGAACGAAATCGAGATGATGATTGCTATCCATTGGGGATACAGGGAGCTCGCGGCGCTCTGTTCAAAATCACGTTAACGTCACATGGCTATACCGTAGCAGCAAAAGGAACCGTGAGAGCCTTTGCAAAAAGATCTCCAACACGAATGCGAGATATATGAACGTTTGAAAAAGATTCAAGGTGTTTGTATACCAATCTGTTTTGGAAACATAGATCTTGCTCATCCATATTATTACGATATTGGAGTTCAAATCGTACATATGATGATTCTCTCATGGGCCGGAGAAAGATTGGACAAGTGCAAGGTTGTGAAAGAGATAGATCAGAAGAATGTGGATACTATGGTGATGCGATCAATTAAGCAAATCCATCATGCTGGAATATTGCATAGGGATCTGCGGGTCCCTAACATATTCTGGAATGCAGAGGTGAACCGGGTTATGTTGATTGATTTTGAGCGGTCGGAAGTTATGCTGGATCTAAGAAAGGGTGCTATACCAAGTCCAAACCGGGAGAGGAGGAAGAAACAATGGTTACTGCCAGAGAAGCAAGCAGAACTAAGCAAAAAGAGCGATGATGGTTCTACCATGTTGAAATCTCAAGTGAGATTACGATTTGCAAATGAAATATCAATTGCACAAAGAGAATTGACCGGCAGATAAATCGACGATGGAATTGATCATATGATTTTTTTATTGGAGTTGGCGGTGGCGGCGGTGGTAGCAACGGCGGCAACAGAGAAATGAATGCTAAGCTGTGTAAAAATATGTTGTTTTAAATCTTGAAGCTTTAGACTTAATGAATAATTATAGTTAGTTAAAATGTGAATTATACCAATGGCATTGTTGCTGTCTTGTGACCTCTTTGGATTGGACTCCCAGCATGGAACTCTGTCTGGGACAGCCATCTTGTGATTCTGGGGCACCTAGAACTCTGAGAGCTCACTACCCTTCACATCAAGATATGGTCCAGTTTGCAAGCAAGTCATAATTTACCCGCACCTCCAGCAAGGTTAAGAGGGACATCTAGCAATCGCTTGCATTCCATCGCTCACAGAATCCACGATATCACCTAATAAGACGTGGTAACACAAATGAGCACCTTCTAGATTGGTAAGCACATGTAAGTTGACAGTCGTCGATCGCGGCGTCTGATGCCGTGCTTTATGTGGCTTGACAGCAGAAGTGGCTGAAATTTTAATATGCGGTATGTACAAGACAGACAGGCTCCAACTCTTTTTTGCCCGCAGGCTGTAACAGAACTCTATTATAAAAGAAAGAATTTGCAGAATGCGTGCCCAATATGAGATTGGGTTGAATCTAGATCAAAATAATGATAGTGCCCTAAGACATTGCAATCTAATTGCATCAGCGGTCTTCTCGATCACTATCGGGCTGCTGAGCAAATCGTGTGAGCACAACGACGAACCCCACCAAATCTTTACCTTTGTTCACATCTCGACATCGCATTTTTTCCACTCTACATCGAATATTCATCCCTCCCTCGAGCCCGCTTCGCATCAACTTCATCTCAGTCAGAAGAATCTGTAAAGTGGCATGCATTTCTTCTTTTATATCTACCAGTACCGCTAATTTCGTAACAGTCAAATCGAACAACTCCACTTCGAGCCTTCAAGCTTCAAGAAACGCGCCAGAATTCAACCTTAACACCTACGGCCTCTTCCTATCTGCAAATTATTCCTATCGGTAACATCATCCGATCAATAGCCCTATACAATCGCATACAACTAGATATCGTACTTTGGGTAAGAATTTCCTCTACTATCCTGTATATAGAATTCTGTTTAACGTTTGTAAGGTTTCCAGCCAACTATTTTTCTACATCATGTCTACATCTGAGAAGAAAGAGAATTTGCAGACCTGGGGTATCGATGCAAGCGACCATGATAGAACGATTAAGTTTAAAGGCAAATCAATCACGATCTATAATCCGACAACAAAGGATACACCAGTAAAGGAGGGCAGTCCCAACACTGAAAAGGAATACACGATTGAGGCGGGCTATGAATGCATACTTCATGGCGGTGACGGATCTATTGCTGAGCTATCTGATAAAACAACCTGAGAAAACAATTAAAAGCCTTTTTCAATCTCATGTAGTCCAAACGAATCCCTCAATCTCAAACCTGATTTCTGATCAACCATGATAGAGAATGTGATATCGTTATCGTCTGTACCACCAGAAATAAATGCAGAAACACAAGTACAACGAGCACAACCAGATCTTAACGCCGATTTGTATTTCTCACTGCCCACTGTAGCTTGATGTAAGGAAGGCCCTAAACAAGATAAATTTTCCATTGGCATCTCCGAATATTGATGAATTTGACCTTGCGCAAATTGAACTTGTGGTTGGCGTTGCAAATCAAATATGTGAAGCAGTTTGGATCCAGTCTCGCGATCAACAGTCATGGAAAATGTGGCATCTTGTTCCCAATCCTGAGGGAACATTGCTATAATGTCTTGTCGATGATTCTCTAGACCTGGTTGTAATCTAGCCATTATAGGACTGCGAAATGGTTCCTCAAGATTGATTTCCAAATTCTCTTTTTGTCGATTACTATATACAAACTCGATTTCTAGATCCATTGTTATCAGCCTCAACTCGAAGATGTACACGCAGTCATACTTACCCTTTGATCGTTTGATCGTTTGTAGCTTGAATGCGGTCGTCGGCGGTATGTTCCTCTACGGCGCCAATGAGCTGACGAGCACCTTTCGCCTGTGATGACAGCTGTTGACCGTGTATGGACGTCGTAATATCTGCATTCAAAAGTGCATGTATGGAAATAGGATTGCTGATGGAAGTAGCTGGATCGGCATCTGGAGCACGCGCGCAAATAGTAGTAGATGTACCCGGATCCTGTCGGAATCGGTCAGATGCAAAATTACAGGCTCTGTTACCAGGACTGTTGGCTCCAAGTTGATCTGCGAACTCTATAGTGTGATCTAGGGCAGTCGGCTCGGCCTCAGTACCACATCCACTACTGTCCAAGATATCCTTTGTAGTATCGTTCCTGTTCCTCTTCTTTCTCCCGCCTAACTGATGACTTGGCTTCCGTTTTGACGGCTGCTGGACCACAATATCTTCGCTGATCCATAAGCATGGAAATTTTGGCAGAGCTAAAATATTAGTGAATGTTTTTTAATCCGTTTTTCGTCACTTACAATCGTTTAAAACGTTGATTATTTTTTCAGCAAGCTTCTCGTATTTTTTCCCCAAGTCAATGATACCTTTATCCATCAAATATTTCATTGCCTGGTCCAATAATGGACCTTTTCTTGGCAACCATTTTTCCCAACTATATTATGATTAGAGCTGTATTTTGTCCTGAGCTGATATATACATACACGCCAATTGGAATCATATCTCCAAGGAGAAACAAGCTTCCAAAGCCCAATTTCTCTGCAATGTTTTCATATCTCGGGCCTGCTTGTAACAAGGTTTCAATCGTTTTAACGAGAGATTGCATGTCGTCGCCAGCCTCTTCTAGAGATTTGCCGGAATGATAAATCGGGAAAATTGTGCGTGCCATACTTTTCGCATCATCATTTCGGCGCTCAGCTTTTCGACATCGATAAAGCGCAACGCAATAAAATCTACGTAAAATCCGGGAATGGGTATCGATTTGTTGAAGCTGAAGACAGTTAAGGATGATTGCGGATTGGGGGTCGATTGTCTCGTAGGTCAGCTGTGCTTGCTGATACACAAAGAACGACTGTGGTTGCTTGTCCCAGATGTCGAAGTTCCGATGGAGGAGCGTTTGTACATGATAATCAGCAGGATCATACTTGTAAATCTTTGCTATACGTTTCTCTTTCTCAACCTGTAAAGGTTCAGATGCTGTACTTGATACTGAAGCTGTCCTCTTTTGTAGTATGAATGGGAGATGCGGCATCAATTGTTCGTTGCTAGATATGTAGGTATACAACTGCGTCAAAAACGCTTCCAGACGTCCAACGAACTTTACGATTTATCAGTAACAATATCTCTTCATTGAATTCGTCTTCTCATACCTCTTGGTTGTCAGAAGATTGTGTAAATCCATATTGAATATCTGAACATAAACACATTTTGGTGATGGTTGAGAAGTGAAAGTTGAGAAAGCAGAAGTACGAGAAGTTGATGCGAGAGACTAAGTTTCGTATGCTTTACTGTATTTGGGTGTATGCCCGTACATGGTGGGTACCTCATTTTCACAGGGGTGTTTCGCATTCATTTATCTCGCGTTCCCATGGGAAGTCATGATACCCAAATACAGCATAGCTTCCTTTTCATGCTAGGAAGTGAAGAAAGATTCTGAAGACCTCAACCCGTTATGAGACAGTTGTTTCCCAGGATTGTCTGCAGCAAGCAATATTGTTTTTTTTACATGAGTTCTTATCTTCTCGAGCGAAGGGACTGCGAAGGCTTCAACAATGAAGCAGATCAATAGATGTATAAGAAGAAGCTTGTGGAACGAGGCAACCAGTGTAATCACCTTACACAACCATAAGGAGGAGTGACACAAACACGCTTCCAAAACCTTCTGCACTCTATTCAGTATGTTTAATAATGTTAGAGAAATCATGTACTTGCTCGTTCTTGGAGATCAAGACGTCGGAAAGACTCTGATGGTTAGCCGAATGATCGGCGATCTTCCCATTGTAAGTTTGTACATACTCGGTTTCTCCCCTAATTCTCGATAGGCTGAATCTGACTGTATGATTTGGTCTAGCTTCATCTCTTAGAAGACAACCACTCCACCCCTATGAAATATCCCGTCATACCGGAGATGGGTAGGCCGCTGGAGCTCGAGCTTGTACTCCAAGAATGCTCGACCTCAGGAGAATTAAGCAAAATCATTGCTGAAAACAACCGCTTCCCATCAAATGTTGTTCTCATGTTTCATTGTGGCTCAGATACAAGTTTTGAAAATTGCGAAGTCTTCTATAAAATGATCAAAGAGCATCGGATTCGGTGCGAGTTCCTTTGGATTTCCAATACGGATTACTCGTTCGGAGGAACTTCTGGGTGGAAGGAGAGAATTACACAACTTGTTGATGAACCGGAACCCCGATTCTTGCAAACTTCCTTGATGGAACCACATACAGATCTTCGTAACGTTATCCGCTCTTTTTTTGCTGATATCTCGAAAAATAACCAGTTTGCTACTGATAATCTTTTCATCGATAACCACAACTCTTCTCGCTCCGATATAACAACTTTTGAAGTTTCCAAGCAACTTTTCGAGGGCCCGTGGATCAATGGCTCTGCGATTACTGAAAGTCGTACGCATTGGGAAACCCCAAGAGATGGGCTTGATATGGAACCACAAATACGATCCTGGGTGGGCGGTAGGGGATGATGCAAAAGAAAAGTCGCAAGAGCTTGCTGCTGTAAAAAGAAGTGCACTGTGGGGTGGTTGGTCGTTTGGTGCTGTGCAAGGTAAGGGAGATGCAGCAGAGAGTCACATCGCTTTGCAGGGATTGAACAGTGGAAAGTCAGATGATGAAGTGAGGGAAATTCTGGCACAAGGTGATTGCATTCCGAGTACGACGCGAGAGAAGTCAACCAATAAGGAAAACTCGAGCGTATCGAACGAAACGAGTGGTTGGGATACAGACGATGAAGTGGAAACATGGGTAGAATGGAGAGCCAGTTGGAGTACTAGTGTTCAGTGGCTTCGACGCTTCTGTTTCGGTTGTGTTGATAGGAGATGAGGATCATGTTATAATACGTTTTTCTTTTTGACCTTGTTACTGTCCCTACATCATCCTACTCCATATTTCGTGATCTGCGATCCGGGGCTCAGCAGTCCTGGTGGATCAAGCGCAAGGCAAAGCTGTCTGCTCACTACCTGAAATGGGATCTGACCTACCGGGTTGGACTCCCCCGGAGCTGACCTCCCTAGGAACCAACTACACAGGCTCCTCGCCATCCGCTCTGCTCATGGGGATTTTGCCTGGTACCATAAACAATTCAGGCATGCGAATGCTCTTACAGAATGCTCCTGCGGTGCTGCCAAAGCCCCTATGCACTTAGTGCACTGCCCAAGGTCTCATAAGCGGTTCAAGGACTGGCCATCACGCCCGCCAATCCCTCCAACGTCGAATGCGGAAGGTCTACGCTACCTGACTCACCTCCTGTCCAACCCTATGGACTTTGCTAAATTCCTGGACGTCACAGGCTGCTACACTCACCTCCCGGTGAGCCCCAGCAACGGACACAATAATTTCGATCTCTCCCCTCCCCCTCTTTCTCCTCCCCCTCTTTCTCCTCCCCCTCTTTCTCCTCCCCCTCTTTCTCCTCCCCCTCTTTCTCCTTCTTTACCCCTTTTCTCTTCACCCGCACTTACGCAACAATAATAAGTTGCGATCGAACCCGCTCCCGGTGAGCTTTATTAATCTTCAGTTCAATAAAACGCCCCGGTGATTCGAGCACATTTTATTTTCTTTTAACTACATTCAAGCCTTATGCTTGCTGATCTATCTGCTTTAAAGCTACAAACACAATTGCCCCCGCCTAAATGGAGTGGAGGGGACGCAGTAGAATAAGCTTTGTAAAAGCTCTTTGTAAATTAGAAATGCTTTCTCAGGCTACTTTTAGTATAACTCCTTAGCTTAGCACATCCTTATACCCCTAGGGAGGTTAGGATTTGGGCCTGCGGCCCCTCCTCCGCTGGATGAAAATAAATACTACTACTACTACTACTACAGTCATATACTATTCCTTATCAAAGTCTTTATAATAATTCGTTAACAATAAATCCTTCATTTCATTTACCTTCAATCTTGTATCAGAATATATCGTTATCACTATTTACAACCACAACACTTGCACCGCCATCTTGGAGCAATCCTTTATATCACCATCATCAAATACTATTGTATCTATTCTAAATCATTATATCTATCTCAATCATCTAATATTTACAATAAGAATACATTGGTTAATCTACGGGATCTTTCACTTAACCACAACCTTACCAATTAATTTTTCAATATCAAGATGAGAAATGGAAAACGGATTTTTTGGAAGTTCTTTTTTTAATTCTCAAGCTTTCTACAAGCTTCTTTATCTTCTAATTAGGATGGCTCAAATTCTACAGTTTGTTCATTAGTCAATTCTTATTGTTTTCTTATTTAATATCAAGTTATTTTTAGGAGGGTTTTTATTAGGCTTTCATCAATAGAATATAATATCATAAATAATAACATGAAATAAACATTATTTATATTACTATTTATTATATTCCCAAACTTTTTTTTAATAGAGCTATTTATTGTCGACTTTTTTCTTTGCCTTTTTGAATACTCCTTTTTCAATTTTCTGGGATAGCAATGTATTTGAAATAATATGTTCCGAATCAATATAATTTGATTGATTGTTAGTTTTTTCAAAGATATAGTATTATAGTTTGTTTGTTCAAAAATATTGTAACTTTCTAATCCTTGTGAAAGTCCAGATTTTTCTAATTTGGATTGCTGTGAAACCTTAAAATTCAAATCAGAGAATAAATCATTGATAATGGAACAAATTCTTTTTAGGTGGGTTGGTATTTATTTATTTATTTATTTATTTATTTACAGTTTAGCGTCTCTATGTAGAATGGCTAGTTCAAACCTCCCGAAGGGTATTAGCGACGGGCTCGCGACGGAGGCGGGGCCTCCCCGCGAGCCTTTCGTGTATAGCCGTGTGCTATGCCTGTCGGTACTCCTAGCGCCCTTGCCCTTCCGTTCCTACCTCCGAGCAGTGCCGTTTCCCTTTTCCCCTGCGGTCCCTCTCCTCCATTTAGAGAAGCGCTCCCGCTGTCATTCTTGCCCAGTTTGCGCTGGGTTAAAGAGTGTATGTGTGCGTAGGAAGCACCTTCGTTCTGCCGGTTCTTACCTTAGGGCGGTGCCTTTGTAGATTGGATGTGCTGCTTAGGTAGGGCGCGGCCTATTGCTAAGTAGCGGTTAAAGAGTGGCGGTTTTGTCTTGGCGAGCCGTAGCTCATATGGGAACCACCCGGAATTGTCTGATCGCGCGTTCGCTGTGCACGGGCATTGATGGCGAAGTACTGGGTTACCGCGAGAAAGTTTTCGAAGAGCTCGGGATGCGCCAGTAGTGCGCTTAGGTATCTCCGCCCTTCCTCGGGGCGGCTGGGCGGGCGTTCGGGTCTAGCCGGCCAGGCGTGAAACTTGCGTTGGGAGATCTCGCAGAATACGAGGTGGTCGGGAGCCTTCTCGAACCCGCAGAGGCAGGTGAGCTCCGCTTCGGTGTGGCCGAACCTTCTGTGGTACTGCGCGAAATCGCCGTGTGCCGTTCGGGTAGCCAGGAGCCGATGTAGCACTGTACGGGGGAGGCGCAGTTCTGGGGGCTCGGTTACGGAGTATCCGAGCTTCCATCTGCGGTACGAGGCCGAAAGGCCTGGGTGGCATTGACTCCACCAATCAGACGTTGCAATGTCCGCGAGGGCCTTCGCCGTTGTGCCTATTCCACTAATCGTAGGCTCCGCTGAGCGATCGTCGTCTGTCCGTCCCTCGTTCGCGCCGGTGTTAGCCAGCTCATCCGCTGCCTCATTGCCTTCGATACCCATGTGGCCTGGGGACCATTTAATGCCAACCTTGTATCGGTCTATGAGGGTATGACATTCGAGGAAAGCCCACTGGGAGGTGTTGGACGCGTTTGCCCCGCATGCACCATATCACCGAGGTGCTGTCGATGCACATCCATATCCGCTCGTCTGTAGGCTGGAGGATATCCAGTGCACATTGCAGGCCTTTAAGGGCGCCTATCGCCTCTGCATCGAAGACATGGGAGATGCTGTTTATCGCTCCACTCCCAGTTCTGGCCAGCGTTTGGCCGCGGTACACAGCGTATCCGTAGCCTACTAGCTTTGCACCGTCCTTATACTGTTCGGTGCCATCCGAGAATACAGTGATCGTATCCCTGCCTAGCTGGCTCCACCATGCGTTGAAGTGCTCCGCTGCGGCTTCTTTCGTCCTTCCTTCTGTAGGATCGGTCCTGCAGCCGGGTGAAAAGTGCGATTGGGCCAGTATCGGCCTCGGGGCGCGCGGAACCAGTGCGTCTACGCAGCGCAGCTTAGTTGCGCGTTGCCAGGGTAAAGGCGGCGCTTCGAGCCGGCGGACCAGCGGATGGCGGCGTCAAGAGTCCTAAGCCTGAGCGCGAAGCGTATGCGGGCGTGCTCGAGGGCAGTGCCGCCCGACGGTAGCCCTGCGTCCCGGAGGACGCTGGCTGTGGGCGCAGTGCCGCCAGGCCGGAAGGACCCCTCGTGCCGCTAGAACAATGATCTTGTTGACTTTATCAATCAGCGGGCCCAGCTTTGTGCTGACTAGTTGGTTGCGGTTGTAGCCGGCCGCTGCGCTAGGTTTCAGTCTGCCACCGTACCAGATCTCCGAGCCATATAGCAGGGAGGATTGTACGCATGTGATTACAGCCTTTCTTAGCGATGCAGCGGGCGGGCCGAACTTGACGCCTGCCAGCCCTTTAATGTGGCGTGCAACCTTTAGTGTGCCTTCGATGCACGTTCTGATACATGCCTTTTAAAAGAAAGCTTGCGGTCTATCCAAACGCCAAGCCAGCGCAAGGCGGGCTGCCCCTCGCCTACCGCAGTCACTGGGCTGATGATAAGCTCCGGCGATACTGCGACGCTAGGTGAGCTTGCGTTTCGTTTCCGCGAGAGGTGTATCATTTCCAGTTTCTCCGGCGCAAAGGCCACTTTGTTCATAGCGCCCCATTTCATAATCTGGCGTATATCGCGCTCTAGCATGGCTACGTTGCTTTTCCACTGACTTTGAAGCCCTATAGATCGCAATGTCGTCCGCATAACCGAAGCGCAATGCGCGATCCTGATTAAGAAGTTCCGCCAGATACAGAACGTATAGAATCGGGGATAGCGGCGAACCTTGTGGGGTTCCGCATTGCATCCTCGATTCTGCGGTGTACGTGTCCTCCAGCCGGACCTTGACCCTGCGATCCGCTAGGAACGAGCTGATTAGCCGGAGCAGCTCCATAGGCCAGCCCTGCTTTCGCATCCGTTCCAAAAAGCCTTTTGGGTAGCAGCGCATCGAACGCGCCCTGCACGTCCAGTGTAACCAGCGTCACCTCCTTGCCCTGAGCGAAATGCCGATTCCACATCATACACGAATGAGGCTACCAAGTCTACAGCCGAGCGTTTGGGGAGGGCTCGGACTTGCTTATAAAAGCTACCCTTAGTGGAAAGTATAGTCTTATAACTTAAACATATATAAGAAATACTTTTTTGCTTCTCTCGGCTTTTGATCACTAGGTGTAATAGAATTAGATATCGAAGAACCAACTTTGGATTGTTTGTTGCAAAGATTTGAAAAAGATTCTTTTTTTGCAAATAGATAGTTTATATCACTCTCTAGTTCAAAATATTTTTTCAACCAATAGAATTCCTTTGTTCAATATTCAAATAGATCAATCTCCTTTTTGTTGATACTAATTGTTATATTTTTGCAAATTATATTCTTTGTGTGAGATCGTAGAGTGTCAAATAATTGTAGCCGTTTTTCGAAAGGAATAATAAAAGGAACTGTAATTTCGATTTGTAATTGTTTTCGCTTTAATTAACGATTCTCGATCTGCGGAAACTTGATTTGATGTGAATTAGTTTTATAATATATCAGAATAAAAAGATTATACCTCGATACCAAAAGTATTACTAGTTTGGGAAGGAAATAGCTGCTTCGACTTAATATTCCTATCTTTAGATACAATTCGTTCTTGGGGAAGTAACATTTTTTCTAGATGTGCACTCTTACGAGAGAATGACTGCGGTCTTGAGGGTTGCTGCCCAGCCTTTTGCAGGTCTCGTTTTACTTTATGTGTGACCATATTGATTGGTGGATGGATGAACAGGTGGATGGAAGACTTGACGTGGTGGATAATGAATGCCCTAGATTTTGTATGAAGTATGACAGCGCACACCTGAGCTTTAGTGGATATGTTAGAATCACAAGGGAAAGACCGCTGTGGATATCAAACTTAACAATTAACGGCCAAAAGGAGACTAGTTAGTATTCAACTATCTAGCCAACCTGTTTACCTTGTAAAGGAACTTATTTCGGGAATTAGGAAACGAAGAATTGAATTCTGAAAATAATTTTGAGGGAACTATTTTGAGAACTAGAAAATAGAGAATGTCTGTCTTTTGTAAACGTAGATACTATCTCTAAAAGGAAAGTGGATTGCTTGTAGTGATATGAACTAAGAAATGTTATAGCCTAATTACAGGGCAAAATAAATATATTAATGACCATAAGGGCGTGAATAATATGGACCATAAGACCTGGGGAATCGTAGCCATAATACTCAGCCTTATTTTGCCCTGCAATTAAGCCACAATTGTTTGAGGTTAGTGAGGATGACAGGAGGCTGAACTAGGAGGACTGATACAAAGCTAGGGACAGGATGGACAGATGGTCAATAGTGTTTGAGGAGCTGATATGTTTTTGTCTCTTGCACTCTGGGAGAAACCCTCTTCCTTAGCTTTCTATTCTATCGATCAAATTTATACAAATTGTCTGTGCCTTCACCACGCATCAACAATAATCGGCCGAGTGGTAAAAAGCTATTCTTCTGCTCGTTAAGATAGCTTAGTCACTACCGTCATATCACCAACAACTGTAATATTGTGAAAACCCGTGGTTTCTGAAATTCAATTTTGATTGGCTGCGAAAATCTCTAATCGGATCTTATCTCAAATCTCCAACCACATCAAAATGAAGAACATTTTGATCTTCTCAGTTCTACTTCCACAACAATAAGACGGTTATCAAGCAAGTCCGTTGCATGAAGTAATTGTGATTGGACTCTCTATGTCGTGTTCGAAACACGAGTTGATGGCTTTTTATATTCAGCTTCCATATCCTTTGAAAGTAAGTTCATAGGAAGCGGATAAGATGATCGCTATTATTCCATTAATATAATAACTTAGTCCTCCACATTATCCTGCCATAGCCCTATTACATCTGCGATTTCAGGATCTGTCAAATCTTTAACATCTCCAACGTCAATCCCAAAAATGAGGTGTCTATAGTCGACCGGGAGATATTGGATCCAACTATTCCCTATTGCTTTCTGCATTACTTCGTTTCTGTTGCCACATAACGCCGATTTTCCACAATTCTTCATTCTTAGGGTCGATCTCGGGTGGAACGATATGTATGGTAACTATTTCTGGCCCGAAGTATGCATTATTACTCTTCGAGGAATCGGGTAACAACAGGCGATAGAATAATTCTCCAAGCTTGCGAGACTCCACTATCAATCTGCAATACAAAAAGATTCGAGATATTCGTATTGTGGAGCTTAAGTCTTGTGGCCCATTATAATTATTGTATTGAACGATAAGGTTGAGAAGTGATAGTCAATTCGCAAATGGAACTCCGAATTTCAAAAGGGAGCGTATTCCATGAAATTTTTGCTATTAGTAATGCAAGAGTATAATCTTTCTGAGTAATAGTTAGTCGCTATGAATGATTTCATCGATTGCTTAAACTTACTATGCTTTTTTCTCCAATATTTGGTAAGACTTGGAAGTTTGGTTTATGTAAATGCGATCGCAAAGCAATCACCACCGAAAAAACGCTATCATATATTCTATCCAAAGTCATCTCATCCTTTTATATTGTATTTTCTAGACTGGAGTTTTTCCATTTGATGTTCTTCGATAGCGTAATATATTGCGATTTTTCGTTTGCGAAAAATTCGAGATCGCTGTTGTCATCGTAGCAGGCAGAAACAGTATCTGTCCAGGTTCTTACAATTTAGTTATGATCGTTGAACGTCAAATCTCCCAAGATTGGAATATACCTCGATTATTTTACCTGTAACTTCTATTCACCATCAATACAGTTTCGTCGAGAACGCTGAACTAATTTCATACAAATCTATGGCCAGGTATCTTACTTCTGGAGTATAAAGTAATCAGCATATAAATGCTGAAAAGTGTAATGAACATCATGTACAGCGTAACATAAATTTTATACATAGCAAAATACTATCTCTTTTAACCATTTTTTTTCTATAAATCTGGGAATAAGCTGGAAATATGATGGGGAGAAAACTATACCTTGGGTCCACAAGAGAGCGGACGTGTAAGCGCTGAGCCGCTTAGCCTGCGGTAAATACTGCATAGAACCGCGATTAACTCGGCATAATTCGGCAATCTAAACCGTTGTACTTAGACATGGGTTATAAAGGTGTTTTCTGTTGACTATTTAGCAAACGATAATAACAACAGCAATGGCATAGCTGATGATGCCCAGATGCGGTGCTCTGCTGGCCCTCTAGGACAAGCCTCTCCTTACTATAGATATATTGTTTATTACAGCTAGAGAACTACAAGTAAACATTGATACTACGCTGGAAAGGGTGGATTGCATTAATCCTGATATCACTATAAAACTATCCAATTCTCTACTAGAATAAGCTTGCTCACAGCAAAATCTCTATCTCCTGGTTGCTTTGTATTTCGATTGGATTTGGTACTAAAATATGCAAGCACCCTTGCATGTCATCATGCCTGTCGATTGGCTGACATAATCACTGTTGCGGTCGCAAAAACCAACAATCGCCATCTATTCAATTCGAAATGTATTATTATCATACCACGTTTCAGTCGAGATTGTGCAACGTTATCGATACTAAAGCACTAAGGGACAATGGTTTGTGGAATATCTAATATGCTTCTATGGTTTCGGAACATTGATTGAGATAATAGGGCGTATCGATAGATATACACGATATAGGGCTGTCTGTGCTTCACGAGTCTGGCGACTTTATTGCAGAGTAATAAGTCTCTCCAAAAACCTATATAACATTAGCTAATATTAGCTTATCATAGTATTGTCTTTGTTTATAGCTTATAGGGCTATCCTCAAAGAACTTAAACAACAAAAGAAATATATATTAAAACTATTAGAGCAAAGATATATTGAATACTATTTTTTTCTTTATAAAGTTATTTAATTAAAAGACGAATTTCGTTGAAGTCTTAGAAATATATTTTCTAGAGGCAAAATTAAAGCTAAAATTTTTTAAATAAAATTAATTGAATAAAAGGTATATTAGCTTTTGGATCTTTTATTAAATAATTATAATAATATTAAGGATATTTATTTGGGGTTATAATGTTACAACGGGTTAGTAACAGGTCAATATAATAAGTCACGGGACGACAAAGCAAGCTTGGAAATAAGAGAAAGATAACTTTGCAAACTTTTGCAAAGTTATGTTTGGATTAGAAATGGCTTATAGGACCAGCCTCAGGGATAGAACGATAATCTAGGACATTGGAACTCACATGACTTTGGCACGTGATGGAGCGTCAGGGAGCGCCAGCGCTCCTGGAGCGCAATGCGATCCATTGCGATCCATCATATTGAGAGGTCCCAGGGATTAGCGTACTGGGGACGAAGATCTATATAAGGGAATGGGTTTCTTTACATGTAGAGCTTCGTGCTCAAGACAACAATCATTAGTTTTTATACTATAGTTACGAGAATTGCAACCAGTTCCAACCTTATCGAATTCCTGCTTGAAGTCTAGTCTAAACCACCCCGAGAGATCTCTAGACACTTCCACGTGACCCTAGAGGCAGCTCCCGTAACATATAATTCTATTGTTATTAAGTTTTTTAAAGATTTAATAAACAAGTGTTACGGGAGCTGCCTCTAGGGTCACGTAGAAGTGTCTAGAGATCTCTCGAGGTGGTTTAGACTAGACTTCAAGTAGGAATTCGATAAGGTTGTAACTGGTTGCAATTCTCGTAACTATAGTAATGAAACTAATGATTGTTGTCTTGAGCACGAAGCTCTACATTACAATGAAACCATTCCCTTATATATAGCTCTTCGTACTCTGCGAATCGATAAGCCGATGACCGAAAAGCCGATTTCGACAATTCGGTTTTGTCACATGACACTTGTCCCGTGATTCTCAATGTTCTAACTTATCGTTCTATTCCTGAGGCTAGTCCTCTAAATCATTTCTAATCCTGAATATAACTTCGCGAAAAGTTTGCAAAGTTACATTCCTCTTAATTCCAAGCTTGATTTGTCGTCCCGTGACTTATGTTGACCTGTTACTAATCCGTTGTAACACTATCCCCTTCTTAGCCTAGCGCTTGTCCCAAGCGTTTATATTAGCGGGGTTCCCTCACATTGATATATTATTCCAAAGAGTGTTTTTTTATTCTTGCACTATGCCACCCGTACCATCAACTTCTGTACACTCCGCTATTTCCCTAGCCCGTAGAGTTGAACGTTCTGGTATTGAGCGAAGTCCTTGTTTACCGTGTATCATTTCTGACCGTCGTTGTTTGGTTGATACCTCTGAGTCGAAACGTTGCGCAGAGTGTATCCGTAATAAAAAAAGGTCACTGTGTTCCTGGTTCTGAAATTATGTCGACATACGAGTCGCTGGATCGCCAGCAAGAGCGCCTTCGTCAAGAAGAGGAAGAGGCTATGGCTAAGATCCTTCGTTTGCGTAAGCAACAGGCTTTCCTGCGAAAGCGAGAGAAGGAGATGATTCGTCGTGATGTTCGCACATTGGAAGAGCTTGATGCTCTGGAGGAAAAGGAAAGACTGGAAAAGGAACGTGTGGACAAGAAGAAAGCCGACGTCTCAGTCTTGCTTGCTCCTAGTGGTTCTTCCTTCGACTTCTTCGATCCTTCTTTGCCTGAGTTATCCGAAGCGGAACTTGAGGCCTTATTGGCAGATGTGGGTACTTCAGGTGGAATGCCTGTAGTTTCTCAGGGCAGCTGAGATCCTCCTTGAATTCCCATGTGTTCTCTGAATGTGGGTAGTCTAACCATTTTGATCAAATACTTGATCTTGTTTCTGACGTATTTGCAGTCTAGTATCGTTTCGACATCGTATATGGCGTTTGGGTTGACTGGTTCAATTTCTGTAAATGGCGCATTTGGCGCTCCTGGTGGTGCTGGTTCGAGCAAGGATATGTGGAATACTGGGTGGATATTCATTGTGTCTGGTAATTTCAATCGATAATTAACCGTTCCTATTACCTTATCAATCTTGAATGGTCCTAGTTTCCTGTGGTCGAGTTTATTGCTTGGTCTCTTGGTTTCGATGTTTCGTCGTAGCAAATAAACTTTATCCCCCTCTTTAAGCGTAGGTTCCATACTACGTTTCGTATTGTAGTACGCTGCTGTTCTGGAAGATATGAATCTTAGATCAAGAGCCAGTTGCTCTTGGAGATCTTTCAGCTGTTCGACTTGTACTATTGCTGATTCGGCATTAACTTCTTGTGGTATCGGGATTTTATACGCTTGTGGATTAAACCCAAAATTAGCTCGTGCTGGGGTGATTTTCGTGGTTTCCGTTTCCGATGTATTATATGCGAATTGTGCCATAGGTAATAGTTCTACCCAATTGTCTTGTCGATAATTTACATAGCATCTAAGATATGCTTCCATTGTCTGATTGGTCCTCTCTGTTTGACCATCTGTTTGTGGGTGGAAGGATGTCGATAGCTTTCTCTTGATACCCATAAGTGCTAATAAGGTAGTCCAGAATTTCGAGGTAAAGAGCTTGTGTCTCGATCCGAGATTATCTCATCTGGTACTCCGTGTATGCTTACTATGACCCTTAGGAACACATATGCTAGTTGCTCAGCATCCCATGTTTCCTTGAATGGTATCATATATGCAAATTTCGTTAGCCTGTCTACTATATTGAGTATCGCGTCGTACTCAATTCCTGTAGTAGGATCCTTTGAGAGTGGTAGTTTGACCACAAAGTCCCATGTGATGGATTTCCATGGCTGAGAAGGCATGTCTGGGTCTGGAGCTGACCATACGGAGCATGTCGTGATGACTTGTTTCGTATGCAGGTGTCACAATTTCCAACAACTTCTTCAACTATCGTTCTCATTCGTGGGAAGTAACTGATTTCCCGTATTCTTGCAAATGTCCTTGCAATTCCTTGGTGTCCATGTGCCGGCAACCCATGTTGTTCCGTCACAAATTCCTTGGTCATTTGACTCGGAATGTATACTTTTCCATGAAAGTATATTGGTATCATTTTCTATAGTGAATCCTGGTTCTATTGTCTTGCGTATGCGTGTAGCAGTAGCATCCTTGTCGTAGTGTGATTGGATCTGTTTCCTGAGGTGGTTGTCTTCCAACAGGTGTGTTGCTGCAAGCTGTGGTGCATTGTAGACCAGTGATTCGCCGTCTTTCTTGAATATAGCGTATGACTCGTGCGTTTTGTTTTCTTGATATTCGTTTGTAGAGACCTTTTTTAAGTTGCCTCTCTAACTCTTCGTCATGAATACGATCGAAATAATCTCGCCGAAACTCTATCTTAATTGCCCGATCACGTTGTTTCTGTAAAGAATCAATCTGTCGACGAAGTTGTTCGCATTCTTTGCGGATTTCAAGTGGAGCTCGGCTGTAGGATCCATATTGTCTTTTGTATTCCTCGCGTTCTCTTGTAAGTTCCATTATCTCTGGATCCGGAGGGAGGGTCTTCAAAACCTCTTTGGGCACATCGACCGGAGCACGCGGATCACAGGTGAGACTCATATGCGTAAAGGCGCGGAGAAATCCGGTATTTGTTGGCTGGTCCAATACTGCATCTTGGACGATAAACCGGACTTTTTCGTTGATGTAGGATCCACAAAAGACTCCTGTCTGAGGGTTATGCCTCATCACCTGGTCACGTACAGCAGATGTAGCCGCCCCTAGAAGATGTTAGCAAGAACACAGAGTATTTACAGAAGTGTCTTACCGTCCACAGCATTTCCAGTACCTCGACGAAAACAGTAGCTAGTTAACTTTTGTGCAAATCCGGCAGCCCAGCCAAGACGATCAAGGTAGTATGCAAAGGTTGAGTAACGGAGGGCTTTATGCTCTGATGTTGATAGACCATCAAATGCCCATACCGCCTGCCGAAAGATCGGTGTTTTAAGTTTCTCCGGTTTCCAATGTATTAGAACTGCCTTTGTAGGATCTTGTAGATTGCTTTCGAAAAACGGTTTAGCGTGGGTATATCCTTCTACTTTGATTGCATTATCTCTAATGGCAATGGCTAGGATATGGCTAACAGGACAAAGAATTGGTAAAGCTTCCTCGTGAAATAGAAAGGTAGTCCTATGAACATTACGTTAGCAAGATCAAAACATACCAGATCAAAAACATACGGTTTGGGCTTTCTGTCAGCTCCCTTGTGATGAGCAAGAGTAATTTCCATTCCAAGGAGGTCGCGTTCTCCAGGAGTAGGATTTCGAACAATCCAAAGACGGATATCTTCATAACATAGAGCTTTGTATTCTCGTGTAAGAATATCTTCATAGTTCTTATCATCATAGTCGGAGATCTTTGGATCGACCCAAGGCTCTGGATGATCGTATACAGGATTATTATCTTTCGTCTCGTCTAATCCCTCAAATTCATTATCCCAATTGTCATCTTCATATCTTTGATCGCGATCGGTAGTGATCTTCCCCTTGGCTGCATCAACCAGCTCAGCAGGCCGACAGCCTGTGTAGATAAGGAGGAGCATGATGGTCGCAAGTACCAAGCGTTGATCTTCGGTCGGAAAGATGGATGTGTCCCGAGCCCAGTGATGAGTAAGAAGAAGGATGAGGTCGTCTGCCCCTAGTACTGGCTTTGCTGTCTTTTCGCGTCTTAAGGTAAAATCTTTGGCTAGGACAGTATTGAGATACTGTAATTGTGTGATCAGTAGTCTGCTTCAAAAATGAATGACGAAGAATACCATCATACCTTAAAAACTTCTTTCGCATCATTCGTATCCATATGCCGTCCGTTAATTCGGTTGTAAAGCTGCTTGAACTGAAGCAGATACTGATGTGCAGAACTGAATGCACGCACCCTATTATTCTCACAGATATATTGAAGGAACATCATAGTAGTCCCTTTGTTGCATTTTCGAATAGCTGTCCGCCAGTCTTGCTCGTTTCGAAATTCGCAGAACCTGATATTATGTTAGCTTTGCCAAATAGAAACCAATATGTAATATGATATCCTACCTTTTCCACTTGCGGCATATGCCAGTAATGTTCTCCTTTGTGGCATCTGCATCGTTCGATACAAGAGGTCCATCTCCATTCAGCTTTTGAATATTGGCTTCATAGTCCTCTAGTGTAAGCTTAGGCTTTTTTTGTCCGTTGCTGGCGCTTATTACGCTTTGTGACAAAATGCTGAAGATTCAAATTCTCCGGTGCATCACAGTGAAGTTGGCGCTTTCTTGAAGTATTCACCATAATCGTTATTGGTTATAGAATTCGAAGAAGATTTGTAGAATAGTTGAATGAAAATAATTGCGAAGTCTGTTAGTGAAGATAAGTAGATGTCGAAGAAAGAGATGGAAAGGCTGTAGCTTAAATAACTCCAATGCAGCCAAATGGCTGGGTTGACAGACAATCATTTCGAGATCTTCCTTAATTAGAAACATGATGTTGGATATGGGAAATCGTAATGGATGAGGAACCTCAATTTCTGGTGGGGTGAAGTTTCCACTAATTCACGTGAATGCGGCCGTTAGCGCGTGCTGAGGCTGCGTAAAACAGCGACAAACCCCACCGAATGCAGAGGTCGAAACACCTCGAACTCGCTTTATTGTATAAAATATAAAATATATATAAAATATAAATATATAAAATATAAAATATAAAATATAAAATATAAAATATAAAATATACTAATTATTGGTTGTATCGAGGTCAAGGGTTAAAGCATGTCTGCTTTAGACATGTAACGTCATTCCAGGTGGGTCGAAACCCATTTTTTGAGCCTTTTCCCTTTTTCTTTGGACCGGAAGCTACGGGAGCTAAATGGTAGAAGCTCCAGCTGCACTTGAACTTCTGTATATGTAGGTATATCCATGGATATGTACCTGTTGTATTTTATTTCTTTCCTTTTTGGATCCGGAGTTCATCCTGTAGCGATTATGTTGTACATATCATCATGTGATGGCTGCAGGTGAAGATTCAAGAGGAAGTAAGGTACCTAGGTTTACCTAAATTGATATGACCTTGGAAGTATACGATCAATCATCTCACATACCAAGAATGACATCTCATCTATTCTGCCATCAACTTCAATCTCACCGCCTTTCTTATCAATCTTCTTATCGAGAAACACATGATATGTTTTGGAAAATAGTTCCCCACGCATATATATTGCAATTCATGAAAGCAGACAAGTAATAAGCATTCAAGACAGGAATCAGAGGATCAGATATTGTGAAGAGTCGTAAGGATACAGATATTCTCAACCTTGCCATTCTCTAATACTCATCAGACACACAACACACAAAGATGTCTATCTCAAACGAAGCTTTACAAAAGGTAAACCAGCATCATCCGAAAGATTCTCGATTGAACACCACCCCCTTCCCCTTCCCAAGACCCTTCAATATCAAACACCAAAAAAGGGATTTGCTAACAAAGTGATAGCTTGTCAATGAAATCCAATCTCAAGCCATTCAAGCGGAGCAACAAATCAGTGTCGTCAAGTCGCAAATCTCCAGCAAGCAACGCGAAATCCGTTTAATTCAACTTACATCCACCGAAGTATCCACGTTACCACCAAGTACTAATGTGTATGAAGGAGTTGGCAAAATGTATTTATCCCTTACCGCACCCATCTCTACTCATTTTCCTATTTCTCCCCTCTGGCTATTTTCACAAGTATCATTCAATTCTTTTGATTTGCAAACCACATGATCACTTCCCGAGTTACAACAAGCATTAATGATTGGATAGGTTTGTCTTCAGCCCTACCGCTGATGTAGACAAGAGATTAAACAGCGAGACCAAAGATTTGAAATTAGATATTGATAATTTGGGCAAGAAATTACAATATTTAGAGACGACTTATGAGAAGAGTACTGAAAATATTGCAAGGATTCTTCAGAGTGGTGGTCGTGCTTGATGGAGTATCTATTTGTATGGTGCATTTTAGGTTTATGAAAAGTTGTACAATCAGGACACCCTTGGGAGCGTTTGACTTGAGATGACTGATGGATGCAACAATGATGGTTGAGGATGTAATATGGAATTTGGAAGTCTGGGGAAGTTTCCCATGAAGGGACTCTTGACTCGAGAGACACAAGTTTTTAATATCATGTGAAGAGAGAGAGAGAGAAAGTGTGTGTGTGTGATACAAGATCAGTTATGGGACTGATTATTTGTTGGCATGTCATATGTCATACACGAGTATGGATGAGAACCTTGCTGTTGTACTGATATCAAATACCAGGTGTCGATATCAATATCAATATCAGTATCAATACTGTTAATATCTGAAAAGAAACACTCGCCCTCAAAAAAGATCAAGACGAATCAACATCCTCAAAACCAAAGCTCTTTTCAGCGCCAATCTCCACCCATTTTCTTCTTCCTTCACAATTCCCTTCCGAAAATAACTCGGAAATCTTTCATCGTCCTATCATCACAAAAACCAAGCAAGGGATAAAACTCATCTCATCTCATCTCATCTCAAAATCTACAGCTCACCAAAATCATTCAATAAAGTTGGGGGCTAAAAACGTAATGATCAATCTAGGCGCTGACCTAATCCCTCCCCTTTTACCTATTTCCAAGCCATCGGATCCTCATCTCATCTCATTTCAAGTGAGCGTATCGCGAAAAACACCAACAATTTCCATATTTTTCATCTTCTGTGTTATCGCCATTCATCCCATTCATCCCACCTTCATATGTTGAATACCTAGATAGTTCTCCACAAACTACACGTAAAAACTAAACGCTTACTGCAAAGTCCTCGCGTAAGGTCAAGGTTCCTCCAATGATATTGCAGACCTTACCTACCGAAGACCCAAGAGCCTCAAAATTCTATTTTTTAATCTTCACATGTGCAAATCATATTCTATTCTAGTACTGTATTTAAAAAAATTGACTGTACAACAACTTGAGATACCTACTGGTATTCAGGAATGCGAAGGTATACATAGTCGGTACCCTTTAAAGCCCCAATGACCCGCTAACATTATCCTACATTTACAATGCAAATGCCAAGATTTCTCGATGTTCACTTGCATATCGGAGATCTAGAATGGGAACCCTGAAACCCTTTCACTCTTCACCATAGGATTGATATACGAAATAAGCATGGATGATACAAACAAAGTACATCTCAACACCTTAGCTGCAGGAGCGGAGACACTACTGTACCTCAAGAGAACATACCACAGTAGACATGCTATTAGGGCTGTATGTAAGAAAACCATACATGGGATGTGAACGCCGGAATGTGAACGCGAAGGCCTACCTCGCTACAGTCAGCTCTGTCGGTGATGGATGTAGATCTCTAGACGATACATGTCAAATATCAACTTAGGCTAACCCAATCCACTCGAAATCCCAACTCCAGTACTAATGAACTAATAAACATCCATAAAACAAACCAAAAACGCCAACCAAATATAGTTCAACCGAGAAAACTACCTCTCTCCCATCTTGTAAATACCCAGTGACAACCAACACATGAAACAGGCCTGCGGTACCCAGCGATCATTCAGCCGCGAGCCCGGCATGAGTCGAGGAAAGTGAGGGGGTGACATAGATAAGTATACCTAGATAGATACCGTACATACATAACCAACCACAGCGAGAGAGTGTGTACGACACAAACCAGTAAGACGAGCTTAAATCAGCCCATGCCCATTCCTGCTGACGAGGAGACACCGCTTGCACATTTTCTTGTTTTTGCCTCTCTCCCACCTTTTACTTTCATCTCTCATCGCTCATCTTCTTTCTTCAGCTCCTTACATTCTTCTGAAAATCCTGTTGTGAGTTGGATTGTGTGGAGGTTTTGTTGCTTGTGCAGTTATTGCGCTTCGCCGTTTTTGATGCGATAGCTGTTGTGCGAATAATCTATCCTATCTCTACTCACATCTTGAAGTGTCGCAAATAACACTCATCATACAAAATCGACTTTATTCGAAGAAAGAGAAAAGACAAAGTGAGGAGATAGGCTTATCGCATTAGATTTTTCCTATCGGAACGTCGCACTCAATACAACCCCTCTATCGATCTATCATCATTCATCGCGGGGTTATAAATATTTCACCATCAATTTCATCATCGATATCCCACCCTTTGAACACACACACACACACACACACACACAAGCCTATATATAAATACAAGTCCCATTTTCTCCCCACTACCCTACCCACCACCATCAAAATGGCAAGACACTACTACGACGACGAAGACCTCGACATCCACATCTCACGCGAAACCCGCGGCCGAGACCCCGGCCCCACAATCCCCTACCGAAGATCCCAACCACACCCCGTCCCCGTCCCCGTCCCCGTGCCCGCTTACCGCTACGGCACAACGGCGTATCTCGCGCCGGAAATCTCCTCGGGAAATCTCCTCGGGGATCCGACGATCGCTCTCCACAGGACATCGGGAGCGGTCTCCTGCACCGCCGGCTGCACCCGCCGCCCGATCGATCTCACCTATCATTGTAGATAATTCGCGGCATATTCATAATGAGTATGAGAGCGAGAGCGACGATTCGTCTATTTATGAGACGAGACGGGCAAGGGGCCGATTGGCTGTGGGAGAGGGCGTGAGAACGAAACATCGGAGTCATAGTCGACACGTGAGTATATCACACAGTCCAGCCAGCAGCGGGCGACGGAGTTTTGGGCGGGAAGAGTTCGAGTTGGAGAGGACGAGGGGGGAATTGGAACGGATTAGGATGGAGAAGGAGAGGGAGAGGAGTGAGAGGTTAGCGAGGGATGGAGGGGAATTGGCGCGGTACAGGGGCGGAGAGCGAGAGGGAGAAGAACGAGCGATTAATGAGGGAGGATATTGAGCTTCGGATGACGAAGGGGGAACTCGAGCGTTATAAGATGGATCGGGAGCGGGAGCGGGAGCGGGAGCGGGAAAAGAATGAGCGTCTCCTACGGGAAGACATAGAGCTGCGCATGACGAAAGGCGAACTCGAGCGGTATAAAGCCGAAAAGGAGATGGAGAAGAAAGAACGCATGCTACGCGAGCAATTCGAGCTGCTCTCGCTCAAGGAGGAAAAGAAGCGTATGGAGAAGGAGAAGCGCACGCAGGAAGAAAAGGAGCGCCGCCCGATAAGGAGATCCGCGATACGTACGAGCGCATGAAGCGCATGGAGCAAGAACGACACGCGCGGAGAAAAAAAGGAGCGCGAGGAAGCGATTGAGAAGTACAAGCGAGAAGAGGCGGAGAAGGCTGCGCACGAACGCAAGGAACGAGAGGAGATCATCGAGAAGTTTAAGAAGCAGGAGGCGGATCGGCTTGCAAGGGAGAGGCAGGAGAGGAAGAGAGGGAAAAGGAATACCAGCGTCGTCTTCATGAGGATCTTCATAAGGCGGGTTTGAACGAACAACAAATTGTAGCTGTGAAAGCTGGTAAAGCCCTCCGCGCCCAGCAAGCCAGCCCCCCCCTCGTCAGGCTCTCCTCCTCCCGTGCATCATGCTCCCCCTCCCTCCCCCTCCTACTTATCAGATCCAACCTGTGGCGCCGAGACCAACATATACGCGAATGTCAAGAAAACACTTATCGGTCGAAACATTGCGCGTCTACGGAATTGACTACGAAACCGACAGAGAAGTACATGCTCCCATCTGATCCCCCCCCCCTTTTTTTTAAAAAAAAAAACCACCCACTAACCTTTCCCTTCCCAAACAGGACCCCGAATTCCTCCTAATTAAACGCTGGGTACCAGAGGAAGAACAAGACATCCTCTGGACGCACACGCGGCAACTGCGCGAGACGCGGCTTGCGATCCGGCAGCCCCAACAACAACAACAAAAACAACAACACACGATCGAGTATGTGAAGGAGTATGTGGTGGATGATCGACATCGGAAGAAGCATCATCATAAGGGGGATGAGCTGCAGTTTGGTGATTGAGAGGAAGCACAAGCATTCGCATAGCCATAGTCGGAGTCCGAGTCCGTTTGTTAGGTGGGCGGCGGGGAGGTAGGGGGTGTGGGTTGTATTGAGGGGAGGAGGAGGATAAGGATGGGGATGATGATTGGGAAATGGTTGAAGGAGTGGGGGAAATGGATCGGATGATGAACCTTTTTCTTCATGTTTTCTTTTTCCCTTTTTCCCTTTTTCCATTTTTTTTTTCTTGGATGAACTATCATCTCTCTTTTGTGTACTGAGCTTGAATACCCACAGTATAAAACGTTATCAACGATATTTGATGAAACCCCCCCAAAATAACATGCAAGAACACAGATATACAAGTCATAATGTGTTATCATAAATTTCCCCATATATTTTCGAAAAGGTAGTATACAAGTCACCAAACCAATAATGAGTAGCGAGCCCCCTATCCTACCACATCAACCCCATCAAACAACCACCTCCTTTTCTCTCGTCCAAACCGACTCGACTCAGCCCTCCTAATAAGTTCTTCATAAATGGTCCAAGCCAATGCAGAACTAATAAGCCTTCCTCCCCATCCTCAACCCCAACCCATCAAACAAACTCTTCACGCCCTCCTCCCCAACCATCTTCCTTCCCGCCACAACCAAATTGGTATATTTTCTTCGGCTGCAACTGAATCCTCGTCTTAATCGCATCAAACGGATTCGTGATGGCCGTCGCCAACCCCGCAGCCAAACACGCCCGATCCAAAATTAATCGACACACTCGTGCTCCCTTTCATATTTTTCCTAATCTCCAAATTCTCCGCCAATTCCTCAGCCTGAGGAACAGAGTGAGCAACATGACTCAACCGTTTCTTCAACTGCTCATAAAACAACACATACAGCCCCGCATACGGCGCATCTCGAATGGCCGTAGCGCCAAAGCCCGAGAAGAACCCCCCCGCAATCCCTCGGTGAGATATATATCCCTGCCCGCACCCAGGATCGATTTATATGCGTACAGATTCGATTCGTACCGCACTTTGATAATGGTCATGGGCATCAATACAAAGCCCGCGCCGGCCCTCGCCACGGCCCCGGTCGTCAAATTCGCAAAATTGGACAGTTTAGGTAGGGAAGAAGAATGCATGGGCGCATTTCCATTTTCCACGACACCAATCGTCCTCAAGAGATTCGAGCGTGCAACATTCTGCCGCAGGGCATTTTAAACTGGTAAAATAGATGGCTGAGCCGAAGCCGGTGCGGAGAGCAGAAGGAACCGTTCCTCGCCAGAATGAACGGATGCTGTTTGGAGATTGCGAGAGCTCGCGGATGGTGGCGTAGAGCGATGCATGGTTACTTTGTTGCAGACGGGTTTTTGAGGAGGTCGGCGGGTTGCAGGAGGACTGCCGAGAGGATTCCTGATCCTAATCCTGCTACGAAGTGGAAATCTAAAGGGGGTATCAGTTTCGGATTCATACATGGAAGTTATACTTCAGGTGGCGGGGGTAAAGTAATTCAGTCCGTCCATCAGTCATACAGAGGGTAAGTATACGTACAAGAAGAGGATCTTTTTCCGGCATTTCCATTTCCATTTCCGCCATTTGACATTTCGGTTTTCTGGAATTATAATGGCATTTCGGTTGATGAATTAAAAATGAAATTGGACCTTTTCTTTCAAAATCCAAAGAAGAGAAGAAAAAAAGAAAAGCTCACGTCAGGTTGCAGTTTTGGAGAGAAGTGGATGTGGATGTTTTCGGGTTCTTTCCACAACAGTTTAGAAATTCGTTAAAAGTTCGGGATCCTTGATTTTCTTTGATGTCATTTTTCAGAAATCCGCATGTTGCGACTACCCAATCATTGTTAGACAGTTGATGATGGACGGCGAAAGAGAAGAAAAGTCATCTCAAGTATTTATATAATATATATGTATATATATGTATATATATGTATATATATGTATTGTATTATTCATCAGCAATTGACTGACTATTGATTGAGTACTCCGTAAGGTTCCAAGGTTAGGACCATTCTATTCCAACAAAATAGGATGATAATACACAAATCCATATTTCATTCATTCCCATCAAAATCTCACATCCCCTCCACACTTTCTATTACAAACCCAAATCAGTTTTCCGTCCCATCAAAAGCTTCATTATTTGTAATGATCAAACTATATCACTTCACACTCCCAAAAGACATCACGTAAAGAGTATCCGTTCCTTCACCAACTCATCATACCGTTCAAATAAATCCCTCAAAATGGATCGAACCTCAAACCCAGAGACGCTCATCGTAAGAAACTTTAAGATCAAGCCCAAAAAATCCCATAAATTATAAACCACCTACTGACAACCTCCCAGGCAATAGGCCAACTATGCTCCACAGCAAACCCACACCAAAACCTCCTCACGAGTCAAAAGCTCGCGCAAGTCGCCTCGACCCAAGGAGCAAAAGTTTGTATCCACCCCCTCGTCACAACCCATCCTTACCCCCATCCCAAATCTAGGCGCTCTTCCTCCCCGAAGCCACAGACTACATCACCACCCCAGGAAGCCCCCCACACTCTCGCTCTCCCTCGCCCTTCCAGTCTCCACATCCCCCTTCGTCCTCGGGCTCCAATCCTCCGCCAAGGAATACTCAATCGCCATCAACGTAGGCATCCACGTACCAAACGCTGCGGGGACCAAAGTTTTCAACCGCAGCATCTGGATCAATGAGCGAGGGGAAATAGTGGGGAGTTATGACAAACTCCATCTGTTTGACTATGCCGCCGCCGGCCTAAGGGAAAGCGACGGAGTGGAAGCCGGCGCGGAGATTGTGAAGCCTATTGAGACTATCGTGGGCCGAGTGGGGTTATTGATATGTTTCGACGTAGGTGAAATTACTAGCTCAGTATCTCGTTTACGAAAAGGGGGAAAGAAACTCACAAAACTCACAAAACTTTCCCGCCTCCACCTTCCACATACCAAACCCAGACAACCAAATCAACTAACATTCCTCTCCCCCCCCTGTAGCTCCGCTTCCCCGAACCCGCCATTGCCCTCCGAAACCTCAACACGCAGATTCTAACCTATCCCTCTGCATTCACCGTTCCTACCGGCAAATTGCATTGGGAGACCCTGCTGCGCGCTCGAGCCATCGAAACGCAATCCTATGTGATAGCCGCCGCACAAGTGGGATCACATAATGAGAAACGCACAAGTTATGGGCATTCGATGGTGATTGATCCCCAAGGGAGAGTATTGTTGGATATGGGAGATGAGGGGGAGGATGGTGGGAAGGTGGGAGTGGTGGGGATTGATTTGGAGAGGGTTAGCGAGACGAGGGAGAAGATGCCGTTGCTGAGGAGGATGTAAGTTTTTTTTGCCGGTCTGCGATTTGCTTGAGATATCTGACTGATTGATTTAGTAGTTTCCGCTTGATGATTATGATGTTGGAGTGGCGACTCGAGTCACGTCGCATAACAGGCACATTAAGTCAATAAATATAGAATAGAGATAAAGTATAAACTATAGACTGTACCCATTTTCGTTCTTTCTTTCTTCCTTCAGCAACCTTAATGCAAAGTAGAGTATTGTTCTCTTTCTATAACTATATCTATTTCACAGTATTCTAAAATTTCTAATTTAAAGTTGGAATAACCATTTTTAATTAAAGACCTATATATCATACTGTTATTTTTTGTAACCTCATTTACTAAAAAATTTATGTTAAAATATTTACTAAATCTATTGGATAAATTACCAGATGAACCTATATATGTATTACCTGTTGTTAGATTAACTCATCTATATATCCCTGCTCTGTTTTTATTACTTTCAAGAACGGCTAATTTTTCTTTATCTGCATTCGAATAAGAAATAACTGGAACAAATGCACTATCTGAAATAAAAGGATTACGGGCATTAGTAGAATAATATAAAACCCTTATAAAAGAGCTTATTAAACCTAAATTGAAAGTGGATATAGCGTCTACTTGGCGTGTTGTAACTGTACTCTCGTAAAGAGAAAGGGAATTTTTTTGTAT
>QKRW01000108.1:0-28368 GCA_003260565.1 Monilinia fructigena
AAACACAGATTATATAAGGTTTGTTATTATTTTTTTTTAGTATTTTCTGGTTTTCCTGCTGACCTATAGAAGCATGAAATAAGCGTCCGTATGTATTTATTTGTAAGATAAATCTGACTGCTATGATACAATTAATTAGTCAACTGCAAGGTTACTTTTACATAAACCCAGTCTTAGCCTTGAGTTTTACTATTACAATATTTTCTTTTGTGGGTATACCACCTTTAATAGGATTCTTTGCTAAACAGATGGTTTTAAGTGCTGCTTTAGATAGTGGTTACGTATTCCTTACATTAGTAGGAATATTAACAAGTGTAATAAGTGCAGTATACGTGCGCCCTTTAATTAATATAGTGCCCGGGTCACTAAACCCTCTCTCTGGAACGTTGGGAGATAAACCTATCAACTTATCCGATTTCGAAATGAATAGGGGAGTGAAGCATGTTGGTAAAGGCTCTTATATAATTTATTTTATAGATAGGGCCGAGGTACTTCTTTCTCATGCAAAATTTAACCTTCAAGTCAACTACGCACTGGTTAAATCGCTATTGTGTAATTCATACTTAGCGGTTTTACAGAATATAAGTCTAAAAAGTATACTTAGACATATTGTTTCCTTCTGTAGACTAGAGACAAAATGTCTAATGAAGTTTGCTGTAAGAAAGATAACAGACATTATATTAAGAACTGGGGATCTCCTAAGGGGAGAAATTCCTAAAATAAGGTTTAAACTTATTTCTTTTATTCTCAAATTTACAGATGGAATAGAAGGGAGACGGAGTTTTCGTAGTATTTACAGCCAAATATTTGGATTTAATCCAGGTTTGCTCTGTAGAGAAGGGAAACAGAATCAAGCTAATAAAAAACTAAAACTTAGATGTAATTATAATGGTTTAATTTTATCTTCTAGTATATTAGTTAGAACAAGCGAGTTAATGGTTAAGTTAGCTCAGACATATCATGTTAAACATTATTCAACACTTAAAGGTAAAACTGGGCTTAGTCCTTGATTTATATCAGGTTTTACGGATGCGGAGGGTACTTTCGGTATTAATTTTAACCTAAAATCTACCACTAAATTAGGAGTAACCGTTATCCCGCTTTTTCAAATCGGTCTGCACTTAAAGGATGAGCTGTTATTAAATAATATTAGGGTGTATTTTGGTGAAATAGGTACTCTAGTCTATAACAAAGACAAAGACGTTATCTTTTTCGAAGTACAATCTTTAAAACAAATTTTAACAGTCATAATTCCTCACTTTGATAAATATCCTTTGATCACTCAAAAGCGCGCGGATTATCTTTTATTCAGAGAAATAGTTTTAAAGATGGAAGCTAAAGAGCATCTAAGTATGGATGGTATTCAAGGAATTGCCAATATACGAGCTTCACTTAATTTAGGGGGAATGGAAGGTTTAATAACTGTTTTTCCTAATATTGTTCCAGTAGTTCGTCCTATTATAGATAATCCTAGAATACCAGATCCTGAGTGAGTTGTTGGTTTTGTCTCAGGTGAAGGTTGTTTCACAATAGGTATTTGAAAAACTCCTACTAATCGTTTAGGGGTCAGAGTATCCCTAAGATTTATAATTACTCAGCATAGTCGTGATGAGAAGTTAATGCGTAGTTTCATTGAATATTTTGGTTGTGGAAATTATAATTTAAAAGGAGACCAGAATGCAGGAGAATATGTTGTTGGAAAATTTTCTCACCTTTCTCTAAAAATTGTACCTTTTTTTAATAAGTATAGAATTCTAGGTGTCAAATCTTTGGACTTCAAAGATTGAAGCCAAGCAATTGAACTTATGAAAGCAGATAAACAACATTTAACTGAAGAAGGTCTAGCTCGTATTGTTTGTATCAAAGAAGGTATGAAGAAGGTCAGGAAATTTCGAGAATAAGATGCATTCTTTCTTTCATAATGATGTTCCTTTTGGCTGAACTGACGATAAAATTTCTAGAGCAATGAAGGTAATTTTCGAACCCTTAATCGAAAAGGTTATTCATCCACATAGTTATGGGTGGTTTAATAGTATACCTGAAAGATCTGCTCATGAAGCTTTAAGAGAGATCTTAAGAATGAGAGGGATTAGTTGAATTATAGAGGGATCTTTAGAATTGGAAAATTTTTCTTCTAATGATTATCAGCGATTAGCTAAATTTTTTATTAAGTATATTAATCCTGATGGTAAGGATCTTTGTTTTAAGTTTTTCCAAGCCGCGTGTTCAGTTTCGAATACTAAAATACATCCCTTTAAACAGGGATTAACTGGTATAACTTCCTCTTCTAAAGGTGTTATTTCTCCATTTGTTCATCTTTTATTTATACCCTTTGATGAGTACTTGGAAAAATTAAAGAAGGAATTTTATATTTTATCCTCCTTTTCCCCTGGCAAAGCAGGGGGGCAGAGTGCTAACACTGCACAGGAATTAACGATTAGACCTAGTATTAGCTTTGTCCGATATGCAGATAAATTCATCGTAGGTGTTTCTGGTAATTATAAGGAGACTGTTTATATAAGAGAGACCTGCTTAATAGTTTCTTTTATAAAGAACTAGGTTTGAATTTAAAGACGAATAACACTAATATCGTTCATTTAGGAAGCCAATCTGCAGAATTTTTAGGGTATTATATTACTACTAAGTCTTCTTCTCTTAAATACATTCAAGATCCTTTTCAGCCTAACCCCTTGTCCCCTAGTAAGGAAGAGTTACATATACACTCTTTCAGTGTAAATAATAAGAAAAATATTATTAGTGCTGGGGTGGCTGCTTCGCAGTCGAGAATACCTAGGTTAATTATAAATAAAAAGGCTATTAAGGAGTGACTTATGTTCGAAGGGTTGGCTGATGAAGATGGTAAACCTCGTTATGTAGGTAAATGGTTATATTTATCCGATGGTGAAATTATACATCGTTTTAATCGTATCCTTACTAGGCTTAAAACTTATTACCTTGAGTTTTCTAATAGAGGGCAACTTCATGAGGCTGGTTATATTGTTAAGTACTCTCTTCTTCATACGTTAGCTGCCAAACACCGAATGAGTTTAAGTAAAGTCCTAGCCAAGTATGTCTTGCTCCGCACGGATAAAGTTAAATTAGGTGCAAAATTAGATAAAGGAAAAACAATAACCTTTTCTGAGCTCTAATCTTTTTTTTTGTGCTGGCTTTTTGCCCAGCCTGCTTCGCGTTTGTAATATAGTGTTTTATGTGCTAGTCCTGTTTTGATATATATATATGTCTTGTCTTGTTCGCATTGATTCGAGAGCCGTATGCGGGGAAACTCGCACGTACGGTTCGGAGGGAGCGGATTTAGCTCACTCATACTTTAATATATTAAGGTTGAAGGGCAAACTTTGCGACCCAACTATTTAAACATAATAAAACAAGTTTTTTTTGAAAAACCTGAATATAAAATAAACCCGGAAATAGTAAATATAAACTTACATGGTAGTATTATTAAAAATAATGTTTTAATTAAAAAATTAACATTTAAATTAGACAATATTGTTTTATCTAGTTCTTTAACTATAACAATTTCTGTATTAACCTTAATAATACTATTATTTATATTTACCCCACAAGAATGATTAAGTATGGCTAATATATTAGCATTAATATTATTTAACGCTTAAATGACAAGTACTACTTTTTTTTTTGTATTTATACCTATATTAGCAGTTATATTATTAGCTGTTAATCTTATATTTGCTCCACACAATCCTAAAATTTGAAATGGGAAATCAATAATAAATTGGGATAAACTATCAAATTCCGGGAACGCCTTAAAGATTCTGATACCAAGCCATATATGAAAATATATGAGTGGCTGAAGTAATTACTCAGGTTTTTTATTAGATTGTTTTGGTATAGTCCGTAATCTAATAAATAAGGTAAAAAGTCAGAATATATACGAAAGTTTAATAGGTAATCGCGGATCTAAGTCAGTATTATACAATTATAATACTGTAAAAGAGCAACGAGTAAACGGTAGTTGCATTAAATATAATAATAAAAAATACAATTTAATGTTAAGATGTACTCTAGTGGGCTTCGAAAGAAGTTATCAGATCAAAATCCCTTCTAACTCTATAAATTTAGTAAGAAATTTATCTACGCTAGAATCTAAACTAGATCCTTCATATGTAACTGGATTTACAGATGGTGAAGGTTCTTTTATGTTAACTATAATAAAGGATAATAAATACAAAACAGGTTGACGTGTTGCGTGTAGATTTGCAATAAGTTTACATAAAAAAGATATAATCTTATTAAATAAGATTAAAAATTTTTTTAATACTGGTAATGTTTATTACACGGGTAAAGATGCTTCACAATACCGTGTAGAATCCTTAAAAGGTTTAGAAAATATAATAAACCATTTTGATAAATACCCCTTAAAAACTAAGAAACAAGTTGACTATAATTTATTTAAATTAGCTTATAATTTAATTAAAAATAAAAATCATACAACGAAAGATGGTTTATTAAAACTTGTTGCTTTAAAGGCGGGTATGAATCGAGGTTTAAATGATGAATTATTGCTTACTTTTCCTGATATTGTTCCTATCTTAATACCTGAAAATTTTTTAAATAAAAGCATAGAACCTTTTTGATTATCAGGGTTTACAGATGCTGAAGGTTGTTTTAGTGTTGTAGTATTTAAAAATAAGACATCTAAATATGGAGAAGCGATAAAATTAAGTTTTATTTTAACTCAAAGTATTAGAGATGAATATTTAATTAAAAGTTTAATCGAATATTTAGGATGTGGTTATACAAGTTTAGATGATAGAGGAACAATTGATTTTAAAGTCTCTAATTTTTCTAGCATAAAAGATATCATTATTCCATATTTCAAGAAATATTCTTTGTATGGTAATAAATTTTTAGATTTCGCCGATTTTAGTAAAGTTGTATTATTAATGGAAAATAAAAAACATTTAACTCAAGAAGGATTAGATGAAATAAAAAAAATCCGTGATAAAATGAATACAAATAGAAAACAATAGTTTAAATTACTAAGATCAATTATTATTTATAGGTATGAGAAATTTGATTTAAACGTATCAAGAAAAGGATTCAGTTTTTGAGTGTGGATTTCACTCGTTTTTGGGTCAAAATCGGACTCAGTTTAGTATCTCCTTTTTTATTTTTGCTCTGTTATTTTTACTTTTTGATCTTGAGATATTACTGGTTTATCCTTACGTTGTTAGTGCTTACACTAATGGTATATACGGACTTGTTATTATGCTAATATTTTTCTTAGCTTTAACTCTAGGTTTTGCCTTTGAACTAGGTAAGAATGCTCTAAAGATTGACTCTCGACAAAACTTACAGTTCTCAAACGTTGAAACTGAACGTGTATATAGCTATTGTGACGAATTTATAACCACACCAGTTCTTGGTTCAACGAACGGGAGGAAAACCCTTAAATAAAAGGCTCTACTCTACTAAGTGTAATACGTTTAACTCTCCTACTGAAGTAGTAGGGAAAAAGTATACTCAAATGCTGACACCTGCAAAGCTCTTATTTTAGCGGATAACAAGGGTAAATCTGGTATTTACCGTTGGGTTAACCTTACAAATAACAAAAGTTATGTAGGTTCAGCTATTGACTTAAAGGAAATATGCCTTAAATATTATAACGTTAATCACCTAACAAGTAACACTAATATGCTTATATGTAGAGCTTTGATTAAGTATGGTTACTCTAATTTTAAATGGGAGGTTTTAGAATATTGTGCTCCAGAGGTGAGATTTGTAAGGGAGAATTATTACATAAAGGTATGTTCTCCTGAATACAATATATAGTCCTAGAATCTAACACTACGCCTTCTAGAGTAGGTTATATACATAAAGATAGTACTAAAGCCCAAATTTTACTTAGTCAACCTGCTAGAAAGATGGTTGATGTTACAGACACTTTGACTGGGCAATCTACCATCTTTGATTCTATAGCTTCAGCTGCTAAGTTTTAAATGTTAAGGGTACTCAGATCAGTAACTATTTTTTAAGAAACCAAGTCAAACCCTTTCAGAAAAGGTACATTTTCAAGTTAATCGATAAGCCAGTTATCAGTGAAAAAGTTGATATAATTGAAAGCATAGTGTAGGTATAGAAATAGAGGTATTAAACCTGAGTACTAATGTAACAACGACTTACAGTTCTATTCGTGCCGCAGCTAGATAATTAGGGCTAGAACATTCAACTATAAACAAATATATAAAATTAGACGTACCGTACAAAGACCTCTACGTATTTAAGAAAAAATAATTTTTGTTTTTTAGTATATTTACTTATATTAAGGTAAGGTTTTAAATTTTACGTCCAGCTTTGTTGGGGCGGAGCCCTGTAAGCCGCTAATCCACAGTTTCTTAGGCCAAAATCGGACTCAGTTCAGCATTTCTTTCTTTATTTTTGCACTTTTATTTTTATTATTCGACCTAGAAATATTATTAGTATATCCCTATGTAGTTAGTGCATATACAAATGGTATATATGGTTTAGTTATAATGCTAATATTCTTTTTAGCATTAACATTAGGTTTTGCCTTTGAATTAGGTAAAAACGCTTTAAAAATTGATAGTAGACAAAGCTTGACTTTACTTGACAACAAATCAAGTAAAGTTGTGTTTATCCAGCTTTTGTTTTTTCCCTTTTTTTATAATAAATAATTTGATTATCACGTAATAATCAAATTATAATTATAAAAAAAGGGAAAAAAAAAGGGGGAGGAATATCTTTTAGTAAATTGTTGTGTACTATTATTATTTACTAGTGCTTATATGTTAATTACTTTTTATTTTTATGATGTGACAGCACAGGCTGACACATTTGATGTTAATTGAAAAAATAAAGGGGGGGGGTATTATTTTGGCCACCAAGTTTTTTTTTATAATTATAAGTTTATTATCTATATAGTAATAAAATTCTTTATTAAAAAAAAGGCAAAATTTTAGGGGGGGGGGGCCTTAAATGTTTAGCCTTAAAATACTCTTTATATAAAATAGATTATTAAGCCTAAAAAATAAAATTGGAAGCATAGGTGTTTCAATCTGCCCTTCACTTGTTTCTTTTTAGTAAATGAAAAAAAGGTAAGAATACTTTTGATAAGGTTACTTTTTTATATATCTAGAATAGAAAAAAACATTTTTATAAATATATATGCTTAATATGATAAATTTAAATCTTCTTAATAATTGTGATGCGCCTAGACCTTGGGGTCTATATTTTCAAGATAGTGCTACACCGCAAATGGAAGGTCTAGTTGAATTACATGATAACATTATGTTCTATTTAGTTACAATCTTATTTGGTGTAGGATGAATAATGATTTCTATTGTAAGAAATTATACATCCGTAAATTCACCTATAAGTCATAAGTACTTAAATCATGGTATTATATAGTGCCAACTCACAAGTGTTCAAATAATAGTTATAACCACTCCTTAGGTCTATATAATTTTTCTGTCACTAATTTTTTAAAAGTACGTACTTATTCTACCTCTTCAAATTCAAATGATAACAATGAATTTAACCATGATAAATTTATCCCTTCGCTTACGCAGATAATTTATGAAGATGCCTTTGCCATGAAAAAGGCAATCTTAAAGGATAATGCTGGTAAAGCTGGAATTTATATGTATACTAATAAAATCACGGCTGATACTTATGTGGGACAATCCATTGACCTTCGTAAAAGATTCCTGAACTACTTTAATCTAAGCTATATAAACAATAGGAATGAACTTGTAATAAATAGAGCTTTAATAAAATATGGGTATTCAAAATTTTCTCTTACTATTTTAGAGTATTGTGATATATCTGATTTGGATATTAGAGAACAGCATTACTTTGATACTCTTAACCCCAAATATAATATTCAAAAAGTAGCTGGAGGTAGTTCTAGAGGTTTGATCTTGTCTGAGGGAACCAAAGACAAAATTAGTAAAGCCTTAAAAGGAGTTTATAAGGAGGATAAAGCTTACTGGTATGGTCGTAAAATGGGCGAAGCAACCAAGAAACTTATGAGCTCAAAAAGAAGGGGTGAGCTTAATCCTTTGCATGGTAAATCTCATAACGATGAAGCTAAAGAGCTAATGAGACAAAAGGCGTTAGGTAGAAAGTACTCTGAAGAGACCAAATTATTAATGAGTACAAAGCGTGGAAATCCTGTAAATATATATGAAAAGTTTTCATCTGAAGGGTTTAAATTAATAGGTAGTTTTGTTTCAGCGAGAAGAGCTGGTAAATTTTTAGAAATTAGTGGTAGTACTGTTATAAGTTATATGAGATCCGGAGCGGTGTTTAAAGACAGATATAAATTTTCATCTAAGTAAGGATGAAAGAATATTAGAGTAACTATGAGTAAGTTTAATTTCACTATAAGCTATAAACTCCTAAAGCCTTAGATACCATAAAGAAAATAAAAATAGGCTTTGTCGGTGATAATTCTGAAGGATGCTGGTGGCGGCTTCGCCCGCCCGCCACAATGGACTATTAGCAGGAAACCTAGGGTAAATACCTTAGTAGGATCCTCAGAGACTATACGTGAAATACCTTATATGGGGTAAGACATAGTCCGGTTAAGTATGAAAATACTTAAGTTTTGACACTAATAGAGTTAATATGAACAATTACTCCTGCCATAATTTTAATTTTAATCGCCTTTCCATCTTTTAAATTATTATACCTAATGGATGAAGTGAGCGATCCCGCCATGTCTGTATTAGCAGAGGGTCACCAGTGATATTGAAGTTATCAATACCCTGACTTTTTAAATACAGACAATGAGTTTATAGAATTTGATTCCTACTTAGTGCCAGAATCTGACTTAGAGGAGGGAGGATTGAGAATGTTAGAAGTAGATAATAGAGTTATCCTACCAGAATTAACACACGTAAGATTTATTGTTACAGCAGCTGATGTTATACATTCTTTCGCCTGTCCTGCTTTAGGTATTAAATGTGATGCATAAAAAAAAATAAGTGTAGGCTACTTATTAATTGTGCAATAAAGAAGAGCCAAACTCCGGGGAAGCCCTAAAGCTCTAGTAACCAAAGTCTCCCAGGAAGCTGGGAGACCGGCCTGATTAATGGCTCAGGGTATGGTAACATCACTAGAGATGACAGTAATGTAAATGGGTTATCGTGGATCTAAACCAGAATTTGTCTGTAAAAGAGCAACGAGTAGACGGTTCTTAAACTTTTATAGTTGTAAGGTGTACTCTAGTCGTCGGGAAATCCGGTTCTAGGAAGAAATCAAGTAGATAGGCTTATCTATCTATAAAGTAAACCTAAATTAAAGTTACTACAATAGCCTTGGCCTAACAACTATTTAGGATAATGTTGTAATTCGATCCTAATTTAAACCATGTGTTTAAGGATATAAACGTGGTAAACTCTAGAATAGCCGTGGTTATGGGTATTATCCTTTTAATTATATCCTTAAAATTTTTAATGTACTTATATAGAGTCACAAAACTGTCATCAACCTTAGAAAATAAACTTAGTATAGGTAGACAGGTACGACCTAGTATAGGTAATAAACTACATAGAATGCCACGGGCCTCTTATATATTAAACGCAAAAGTGGAATGGTTTAAAGTCCGTTTGCAAAGTGTAAGTGCATTAAACTCCTGCTACGCAATATTTTAGTCGAATGCAGCTACAGCTCTTTACAATAGTAAAACATCTCTCGTTCTCAACTTCTAGTTCAAGAACATATAGTCAAAGGTAACCCTACTAATTGCGAAGTTATTAATAGTGTTTTACTTAATCAAAAAGTTGCTATATCTCCAAAAGAGCTAGATGAACTTTTAAGCCTTCCAAGCGTAAAATTCGATTTACCTTTTTCTGATGAAACATACCCTTCATTATTAACGTTAATAAGAAAACCACGTTCTAAACGTAGTAATACAGGAGTCTATATTTTTACTCATAAATCTACAGGTAATAAATACGTAGGTTCAAGTAATGATTTAGCTAGAAGATTTAAACAATATTTTTACAAACATCTATTGTTTGCTAATAAAAGTTATGGGTTAATGCCTTTGATTAATCAAGAAGGATTAAGTGCATTTAACTTACAAGTTATTGTAGTATCTTCTACTTATCCTAAATATTCACACTGCTTTTTAGAACAATACTTTTTATTAGACAAAAGTTTTAACTTAAATACTCAAAGAATTGTTAATTTTAGAGTTAACCAAGGACTTAAAGTGTTTTTATATGATTTAGATTATAAAACTTTATATTATTCAAGTAACTCTTTAAATGCTTTCTGTGCGGATTTAGGAATACACAGCTCATCTTATAGAAAATGTATATCAAGTGGTGTTCCTTACTTAGGTTTATTTGTTATTTCAAATAATTTAATAGAGGATGCAGTACCAGCTAATTTAACTGAATCTGAAGTGGGTGAGTTATTAGCTAAACGTAGAAAATAAAATTTAGATAAGCAAGCTATAGATTTAGGTAAAGTCATAGAAGTATTTGATAAAGATACCAATGAAAGAAAAACTTACCCTTCTACTTCTAAAGTTGCATATAGATTAGGTACTACTAGAACCACAATTAGAAGCTATATTAGTAAAGGTAAAGCATACAAGAATCGTTATTACTTAAAATTTACTGACAGTAGTAAATATGGCTTCGCTAGAAAATTATAAGATATTATGTAATCATGGTATTATACGCTGGCAGATTTATTAGGCGAGGTTAGGTCGAAGTTGTAGCACGACCCCGGAAGATTAAATCAAGTATCTGTTCTTATAAACAGAGAAGGAACATTCTATGGTCTTATGAACAATGGCCAAAACTGTAGTGAACCTATGGTTACAAATCATCAAATTGCGGGAAACCCCTAAAGAAATCTTAACCAAGTAAGTATGGTAACATAACTTATGGCACAGGTAATGACTTGTGGTTATTTTTTGGGTTATCTATCAAATAAATAACCCAAAAAATTAGGTAAAATAAAGATTTATTATTCAATGGGCAATCCGCAGCCAAGTGCCAAATATACAATATTTGGTATGCAGTTCATCGACTAGACGGTGGTTGGTATTATTAGTTTTAATAATGCTTAAGATATAGTCAGACCCCACCTGAAAAGGTGCAGAAAAATATTTTAGTGGGTATTCATGATATTTTTTGTTAAATAGATATATATTAATTCGTTAATTATATTTAGGGATCTCTACAATAGTTTGCTAAACTTCTTTTAATGAAAAAAAAAAAAAAAAAAATAAAATTTAATATAACACACATGAAGCACTTGTCTTTCATATCCTATATCCCCCCCCCCACTACGGTGGGAAGCTACGGAGAAAGACTATTGTAGTATTTGCAAGATAAGATTAGTAGAAGTATTTATAATAATCCTTTTATATTTGATAAACGTATTGGATTAGGTTCTATAGCAGCTATATCTTTAACTAGATATTTTAGTTCAAGTAGATCTTTTAGTTCAATTAGAACTTTGGTAAATAATCCAGAGTCTTTAGCGTTAGAGCATATCAATAGCGGAAAACCTACTACTTCATTAATTATCAATAAAATATTATTGAATCAAAATTTATTAGTTACTGACTCTAAATTAGAAGAATTATTAAAAGTTAAAGGTGTAGAACTGGATCTTCCTATATCTACAGCTGAAAATAAAAAACTTTTCGCGGAATTAACGGGTAAATCTAAATATAAAGGTTTTTCAGGTATATATATATTTATACATAAAAATACAGGTCATAAGTACGTAGGTTCATCTAATTTGTTAAGACGTAGAATGGATTACTATTTTAAAGGAGATTTCCCTTTAATGGGTAAATTTTTACCCTTACTCGAGAAAGATGGGGAAAAAGCTTTTAAATTAAATATCTTTAAATTAGATAGTAATGTATTTAGTAATCAAGACGCTTTAATATTAGAACAGTATCATTTATTAAATAAAGAATTCAACTTGAATACATTAAGAGTTGTTAATGCTGGATCTTCAAAAGGTGATCCTGTCTATGTTTATGATTTAACATGTAGTACTCTTTATTATCATGCTAAATCTAATATTGAGTTAAAAAGAGTGTTAAAAATACATACTGAAACTAGTAAAAAATATGTAGATTCTAAGTTACCATATCTTAATAAATTCTTACTATTAAGCTATCCTATACCTACAGCTCTAACAAGCAATCTTTCGGTGGATGAATTAGTAGATATGATGCAAAAAGAAAGACGTGATAGCTATATTTTAGGTACCCGTAGAAGTATTTCAGTAGAATTAGAAATTAAAGAAGGAAATACATTTGTAGATTATAGAGGCCAAATTTTTAATTTTGATTCTTTAACATCTTGTATTGAATATTTAAGTAAATTAGGTTTAACTATTAAAAGAGACACTCTTACTAGATATATAAACAATGAAAAAGTGTTTCATAATTTCTTATGTAAGTACTCAAATAAAGTTTTACCAGATAATTTTGAAGAAGTAGGTTTAATTATTGATGAATATAAAAAATTAAAAGTAGATACAGAGTTAGGTTTATTCAAAGTTAATAGAAAGAATAAACCTATTTTAGTAAAAGGAAAAAATTTTGGGAAAAATTTTGAAAGTATTACTGATACAATTAAATTCTTTAATACTTTAAATATTAAATTAGATAGAAAAACTATATATCTTCGTATAAAAGACGGAAAAATATATAAAGATTATTATTTTTCTTATAAATAACTAGCTTTCGCTTGGCTTGCCTAGCTAAAGCAAGGCAGAGGCTAGATAAAAATATTATCTTTTACATATATAGCAATATATATTAGCCCATTACATTAGATAAACGTGGAGTTATTTCGCTATGTTCAGTTTTAATTTTTAGGCTTAATAAAAGCTCAGGAAGATATGGTTCTCCGTCTAGTTCTTATAGAGGTTATTGTCAGAATAGAGGCTATAGTACTAATGATTATATAAATAAACTTAGTGAAAAAGTAAAAACTGAGTATGACAATTTACCAGATAACTCTATAATTAAACGCCCAGAATCTTTGGTTTCTTCTAGAATGGTTTTGTCTTCTTCAGATGTAATTGTAACATTATATGGTTTAGTTGCTAATAAAGAGATGAAAGATTTTTTTCATATTCCGGTAAATTTTTATTTACCCGGTATATATATTGCTTTTTAAGTAAAGACGGTTTATCTTATTATATCGGCTCGTCTTTAAATATGCGAACAAGATACAATCGTCATTTGTATATTTAAAGCAGCATTCTAATAAAAGATATTCTGAGGCTAACCCTAACTTTTATAATGATATGAATAAATATGGCTTAGATAGTTTGTCTTTTGGTTGTTTATTAATAATAAAAACTATCTAGGTATGTTTACCCAGCTTTTATTTTTTCCCTTTTTTTATAATAAATAATTTGATTATCACGTAATAATCAAATTATAATTATAAAAAAAGGGAAAAAAAAAGGGGGGGATTTAACCTTTCTTTTTTTTTCTACGCCAAGCAAGTTTTTTTATAATTATAATAAATCTATATATATATAATAGTTAAATTATTTATTAAAAAAAATTTGGTTTTGCTCCTAGTTTTTTTGGTTATTTATTTAATTATAATAAAGCTATAGATGTAATAATTAAATTATTTATTAAATAAATAACCAAAAAAATATGGCTTCGCTAGAAAAAAAAAAATTATGGCTTCGCTAGAAAAGGTGTTTTTAACTGCACTAATGCAACTAGATCTTTTAATTACTGAACAATTTTTTTTTAGATACTTTCGGTCTTTCCTTAAATGTTGCTCCAAAGGTCGGTACGAGAGAAAGTAGTATATTACCTGATGAAACCAGAAAAAAATGTGTGATGCTCATCTAAGTTTAGATATTACGCTCATCCCCCCCCCCCCTGCTTTGCAGGGGCCCCGTAAAGGAAGACCCCCTCCGGTGAAAAGCAATTAGAGCTAAAGCTTTATCCCCTGCTCCGCTGGGGATTAGAAGTTTGAGAGAAGGAAAGTCCTGAAAGCGAAATAAGAACAGCTATAAGTGAATTTCTTTCCTCCGGTAGGTAGAGCTGTTCTTGTAAAAGACTCTAATCAAAAAGTGGTTGGAGAATTTGATTCGATACTGAAAGTAGCGGAATATCTCGAGGTTAATCGTAATAAAGTTAGTCTTTATCTAAAGTCTGGGTATTTATTGGAGAGTAAAATAGGACCTGTATTACTGATAGAAAAAGGGGACTCAGTTAGTGAGCGTTCATATAAAATTCAAGGTTTGGATAAAAATCCAAATCTCTTGGATACTTATAGTAGCTTAAGGGCTGCAGCTAAAAGTTATGGTCTTTCGCCTTCTTCCCTTAGTACAACCTATTTAGATAAGAATAAGTTATGTAAAGGTAAATACTACTTTATTAAATGTATATCATTTTCTTTATGTTATATTTACCGTGCTGCTTCGCTGGGGTATTTAATAAAGCTTTTTTTCTTATTACTCTTTTATATATACAAATGTCTTTTCACCAAAAATAGTACTTCAAAGTGTTTATCTGTCTAATTGACAGTTATTAAAAAGTAAGATTTATTAATTACATTAAATTATATAGTAGAGAAGCGCAATGTAGCGAAATATGTGGTATTTTACACAGTTCTATGCCTATAGTAATAGAATCAGTTTCAATAGAGAAATTCTTAACTTGATTAGAAGAAGAACAATAGTATATATTATTATTGCTTATAATTGTTTATATAATTTATAACCATATTACCTAGGCTGTATACTCCTTCTTCGGTCCAGATATTTTAATTCCGATAATATCAAACAGATAGCAGTTATTTGTAATTATAAAAATACTTTAATCGCTGCTGTTTTTCCTTGGTATGTATGTTTTACTATAAAGTAAAATTTGTTTTAGCATATTAAAATAAAAGATAGATATATAAATATATCTATCTTTTTCTTAGATAATAAAATAAATATGTTCTATTATTAAATATTAGAATAAGCGGAGACTATATTTTAGGGTTGTTAGTCACGAAAAAGGGGGCGGGGAGGGGCCCCCTTTAAATCCCGGGTTTATAATAAACAAGGGTTTAAATTTTTAAAGATAAATTCTCTTTTTTATGGTTTATACAAAGATAAATGAATTTTTATTTTTTAGATGTATAAGGGAGAATTGTTATTAACATAGTTTAAAATTTTATCTCTACTAAATATTTAACGCTTGTATATAACGTTCTGCTGGCGAAGCATGCCTGCATTTTTTAGTAATTTTTAAAAATTACTAATCTGTTCGCCCTGTTGTTAATTAAAAAAACTAATAAAAAAAAAAAAAAATTTAATAAAAGTTTAACAATAATTGTTAAATAAGTTTTTTGTGTGCATTATATTCGATGTGTTTTGGATTTGGTAAAAAGTGTTCAATTCATAAGGTGTTTGTTAAGAGCCTTATCCGCTAATCTAACAAATACTAGCCAATAAATATATCGTAAATAGCAGTAATTAACAAGGCAAGTTTACCAGAAAACTAATATTTTTTTGTATAGAAATATGATTTATATATTTATAAACCTTTAATTATGATATAAATTGTAAAATGATTGCTCGTTTCACAAGAATGGGCTTGATTATGTTTGTTAAATAGCAACAATGAGATGTAAGTTGTAGGGTGTTTCAGATAACAATTAAAGTGATGCCAACCTGTTTATTTTAATGTAATGACGATCTATGAAGGACCAAAATCCCTTCAGATGTTACAGTCGTTTTTTTTATGTATAAATAATTAAGATATATTTATGTAATGAGTTACTTTTTTACAAAGAGCTTGTTTATAGGTGAACACAATTCTGTATAGTTGCTTTTTATTGATTAGATTAAGAGGAAGTTTAATATAAATATAAAATAAAAATGATAAAGAAAAATTTTAATAACTACAATTATAGGAGTCTTGATCTTTCGACCTTTAGAATGAAAGATAGAACGAGTTTTTGTCTTTTAACGTGTCTTCCGACTGCTAGACATGGGACGAATAAAAGCATTTTTACTTTTTCGGGAAACTGTTTTAGATCTTATCATTCTGGTAAAAGAAATGGTAAAAAATGATTTACAAGGTTTTTGGATAAATCACACAGTTTTTCACCCTTACAATTTCATAGTATACTTAATCAATTAACTATATTGACTAATGCTTTATATAGTTATATATGTTCCGATTGATTTGCTTATAAATTATTTATTTTTTTTTTTTTACTAGTACACCTATTAAAATTTTAGTTACTTTTTTATTTAGTACACCTATTAATAAAAAAAAAATCTTTTTATTCATAGAAAATAAAAGTCAAAGGGATGAAATTGTTACTATACCTAGTAAAAAGGATATCTTTATCTTTTTTATCTGGTTTCTTTTTATATTAATTGTCCACCAAGCTATTTTTATATACTAATATGCTTATCTTTTTTCATACTATATAGATGTCTATAGTATACCACCATATAATATCTTCTCTTTATTCTTTATTTCTTCTTCTCTAATTTATGGTTTAAGCTTGGCTACTTTAAATTTACTATTAGGTAATAAATATAATATATGAAAAATGCTTCGTAGTATTATGGTTTCCTACTCATTACTTCAATTAATACTTTTATCTTTAGCGGTTATTGTGTGTGCATTTATTATTATAAACTCCTTAATCTATTTATTAGGTCTGTCTTCATCTAATTTAATTATATGGATATGACTACGTGTAAGTTTATTACCTTCAGTTGTTTATAGCTTGAGTGTTATTAGCTGTTTATATCTAAATATTTTTAGCTCAAATGAGAAGATTGAACTAGATTTGAGTCTATTTAGTCCTAATGTGTTTAAAGCTATTACTTTTAATAGATTCTTCCTTTGTAGTATTGGTGTTTGTTTAGGTTATTCTTTTAAAAGTTTCCACCAAGTAATTTTTTCTTTAGTTTTGACTGTGGTAATGAAGCATGTGCTTCATATCTGGAAAGATGCGAAGCATGTGAAGCATCTCTTGCTTGCGCAGAAGAAGTTTCCACTTTTAGGGTTTTAATCTCTATTAATGATTGATGGCTAGGGCTACAATCCACTTTTAAGAATGGATGGCTATGACTAGAATTCACTTTTAAAGATTGATGTCTATGACTACAATCTACTTTTAACGACTTACGTCTATAAATTATAAAATATTTTGTTGCTAAGTGCGATAGTGGGGATGAGGAGTTTTTCCCTAGCCAAGAAGGTAAATCGGCTAAAGGTAAAGGTAAACGCCCCGCTATTGAGGATGACTCTTCTGGAAGTGATTCTGGCTCTGAAGATGAAAGTGATAGTAGTGAGTTGGAAAACCCTGCTGAACAAATTGCTGAAGCTGAAGCACGTGATTTGAGAGAAGCAATGGCTGAATCACTAGATCATGACTATTAGCTGGACAGGGGGAATCTTCTAGGATGGGTGCAGCAGAACTTTATAGAGAATCTGATCAATAAAAACCATTAAGGTAAGGACCCAATATTAAATATATTGGTATTAAACCTGGTGAAATGGAGAATTGGGAAAAACCAGACAAGTAGAGAAAAGATACAAAAAAGCTGCTGGTGCGGAGCAAAGAATCTCGTGCTAAACCTGCTGCTAAGATTAAGAAGCATGAATATTATATGGAAGATAGAGATGTTATTTCAGAAGAAAGAAAAAGAAAAGGATATTTTAGGGATGATAGACAAATAATAGAAGATAGTAATAGGTTCCATGGTTATTATACAAAAAAATAAATAAACTATTTTAGATAAACATGGCTTCGCTAGAAAAATAGAGCTAAATATAGCTTGGTGGAGAAGAACTGAAAAAATTCCAAAGAAAAGAGGCAAAAGGTCATTTAGCGGCAGAATATAAAAAAAAATCGAAAACTTGGTATGACGGAAGAAGAACGGGAAGCTGAGAGAGCAAAAAAATGCTGAAGACCAAAGAGAAAGGCGTAAAAATAAGACGCAAGAACAAAAGGAAGCTGAGAATGCAAAAAAAAAGACAAAAGCGTAATAATAGGACGAAAGAACAAAAGGAAGCTGACAATAAAAAATAGAGAGAGTATAGGGCTAAAAATTTATGAAAAGGCTAAAATGGCTGAAGATAAGCGACCTGTTTCTCGTGACACCCGTGAAACGGGTGAGGCTTCTTCTTCTCTTACTGGTTATGATTCGGACTTTTTTTTAGTGATTCGGACCGTACATAAGAGGTGTTACTACTTACTCTAAATACCCCTGAAGATTTTAGTTCTAAAAAATATATTTTTATTTTTTATTTTTTATTGTTAGTTATTTTATCTTTTTGTTTTATTATTAGTAATTTTATAACTTGTTTAATGTTTTCTCTCTTCATATTTTTTGTGTCTAAGTTTTATTCGCTTTATCTTTATTCTTATTACCTTTTTTAGATAATTTAAATGTGTTTTGTTTGGCAACTACTTTCCCTTATATCATAGTAGTTTATTAATGTTTATCGCTTTTGGTTTTGTTTTCTTACAACATTTTGTTGTACCTTTTGTAGCGTAAAATATGGCGGTGGCCTTAGAACAATAAATCATCAGACTCTTTATTCGCACACCACTAATAGGGGTTACTACCTTTTGTAGATATACGGGTAAAACTGATTCATGCTTCGCAAGGTAAGTAGTTTTGCTTTATTGTTTTTTCTGTAGGTTGATTATAAAGTAAAAAGTTATATAAACAAGCCTATTATACTCAATCATTAATAATGATGATTCATAATAATGATCATTAATTTAAATAAATATTTATTAAAGGCTAACCTAAACATGTTATGATAGTAAATACTATTAAAACCAGGAGTTGTAGAGTAAAGATAGATATTATCTTGAAGGTAGATAGCTATGTTGCGGGGCGGGGGTGGGGCCCTGAGATGTTTAGGCTTTTTTACGTGTTTCTATAGAGGGGGTATACCATGACACTCCTTACTTTATTTTTTCCTGTAATTTTAGGATTACGCCAGAGAACCATTTTAGTCTACCGCGCTTAAGAAAAGGGTCTATCACGCTTAAAAAAAGCGGAAAAAAATAATATATTATAAAACTAACATGAATAAAACTTATATGATGAACTACAATTTTTCACAATCTCACAAGCCTAGAATTAACTCGCTTTCTTTATATACTTTTCCCTTAAAAGTTGCCCTTTTAAACTGTAATAAGGCTAAAAATTTCCAGCCATGTAAGATATCTTTTTCTACTACTTTTTCTAATACTAACCCTAGGCTGGTTTCACCTGCCATACGGTTAAGTGAAAGATATACTTCTTTAGTGGTTTATCGCTTGTCCAGTAAAACCAAACTGCTTTAATTCTTTTGGCTAAAACTAATACTAATTTGGTGTGTATGAGATCTTTTCTGCTAGTCCATCTTCTTTAGCTCCTTTAAATCAAAATAAAAAAATATTTTATAAATTTAGACTTGTTTTTAGTAAAAATAATTTATTAAAGCATATGACATTGAAGAATATTTCTTGGGGTTATTTACTATTTTTATAACTACTTCTATAAGATATAGTGGTTTTGTGTCTTATATACTTATCTTGGTGGTGGGGTATAGTGTAGAATGGGTATGCTGAGCTTTATCGGGTGTATTAGCTTTATTTGTTAAATTACCGTTTAGAGGCGTTTTTGATGCTATTGAATTGCCCCCAAACCCTCCGGTGGGTAGATTGAAAGCTACTTAAATATAGTTATCTTAAACATCTATTAAAAGGTTTGTGAAATGGGGTTGATAGTAGTGATAGTAATAAAATCATGTTACCGGCTGAAAATCTCGCGGATATGAAACCTAGTTATAAAGTACTAGACCCTAATAAATCTACAGTTAATACTATGAATAATCATATGAATAATCCTGGTAATAACCCTAATCAAACACAGGGTGGGGGTATTTTAAATATCGATGTGCTTTCTGACTTACTCATAATTGTACAGGTTGATCTTGGCTTAATAATGATCCTTGTGCGAATTGTTTAGGTGATGGTTTAGGTACATTTGAGGCATTTTCTTCAAGAATGAGAATGAAAGATAAAAATATTACAGCAGAAATATTACGTGAATTGTATAATCAAGAACGTGCTGAAGCTACTAACCGTAGAATAGAAAAAATTAAAGACAAAGCTAAACAAACACAGGATTATAAAAAATTCCTTGCAGAGTCTGAATTAAAGAAAAAAAAAGGTTAGAAGCAAAATAAATAGCCCCCCTCCGGTGAAAAAGAATTAGAAGGAATAGAAACTAAACGTTTAGAGAATGAAAGTCTTGCTTCGCAAAAGATTGAGTTATACACCAGTATGAGGTTTAGCGGATGAAAAAGCAAAAGATTTAGCTGATAAACAAAAAATAAGTTCTGAAGATGCTTGAACTCATATACATAGGGAAGGAATACGTGAAGTGGATTCTGGAAGAGTAATGGATGATCAAACAAAACGTTTAGTGCTTAAACGAGCTGAAGAAGCAGCGCGTTTGAAGGCTGAACGGGGCTGCTTCGCAGAGGTTTGAATATTGAACAGGTTAGTAGGGTTCCACTTTTTTTTTCCACGCCAAGCAAGTTTTTTGGGGTTATTTATTTAATTATAATATAAAGCTATAGATGTAATAATTAAATTATTTATTTAATAAATAACCCAAAAAAATAGCCAAGCAAGTTTTTTTTCATAAATAAATTTATTATCTGATACTTAGATTAATTATAATTCTCCAAAAAATTGGCTAGCGAAGCCATGATTTTTTTGGTTATTTATTTAATAAATAATTTAATTATTACATCTATAGCTTTATTATAATTAAATAAATAACCAAAAAAAAGCGCTAAAGTATTATTTTGGCCACCAAGTTTTTTTTTATAATTATAAGTTTATTATCTATATAGTAATAAAATTCTTTATTAAAAAAAAAGGCCAAAATTTAGCTTGGTGGACAAGAAAAAACTTAAAAAAAGGGTGAATAGCTTTATATTTAAACTAAATATAACATTATCCTTTAGAAGGCCAAATACATACAGTTATAATTAAGCCAAAAGATCTCTATAACAATAAATATAAATATTTTGTAGTGATGAAGAGCTTTATATTAAATGATTAACAATAATAATAAATAAAATGAGTTTATCCTTAATACTTTTTTTAATAGGAATTTTAGGTTTTGTTTTAAATAGAAAAAATATTATATTGATGCTTATATCAATTGAAATAATGTTATTAGCTATTACGTTCCTAATTTTGGTAAGTTCCCTGAGCTTTGATGATATATTAGGCCAAACCTATGCAATATATATTATAGCAATAGCTGGTGCAGAATCGGCTATAGGTTTAGGTATTCTAGTTGCTTTTTATAGATTAAACTCTTCTCTTTTTTTATCCTGTCTATCCCGCGTAGCGGCCATACAACTTATTCGAAAACCGTCAACAAGTTTAGCTTTAAAAGAATAGCAAGATGCTATTCTACAATGGCTAAGAATAACTATACTACTAACCAAGCTAAAAATTCTTCAATTGATCCTTGGTTTATTACTGGGCTTTTCGATGCTGAGAGTTCTTTTGTTGTAACAATTTTAAAAAATCCGACTTGGTGGTACAAAACAGGATGGAACGTTCAAGCTAGAGTTCAAATAAAAATGCATGAAAAGGATACTGGGCGAGTTTTAATCCAGTCAATTCAAGAATTTTTCGGAGCACCCCCTAAAAAAATATCTTTAACTATTTGAGGGATAAGTATAGCATATTTCAAGAATATATAGGTTAGTAGTAAATAACTTTATGTTTTTATTTTTCGAACTACAGTTTTATCTAGGGATATAGTATATTATTTACCTCTAACTTTCCAATTGTATTATTATTATTAGGTCTGTTCTTGTTTTAATTCGGTATATTGGTGCTGTGTGACTTGGGGCGTTGCTGATGTGGCTAAAACTATCAAACTTCGGAAACCCCCTAAAGCTTCTGGTACCAAGCTATAGTTGAAAAACTATATGTGGCTGAAGTAATTACTCAGACTTATTTTATGGTCTAGCGAAGCTCGGCCATAAAAATAAGGTAATAAGTCATAAGATAATCGAAAGTGCAATGGGCAATCGCGGATCTAAGTCAGTAACAGATTTAAAAACGGCTGTACATGAAATAAAATCTGTAGCTGTAAAAGAGCAACGAGTAGACGGTAGTTGATACTTTAAATATTTCGGTCCTTATTTTTTTTCCTAGCTCCGCCACATTGTTTTTGGTTATTTATTTAATTATAATAAAGCTATAGATGTAATAATTAAATTATTTATTAAATAAATAACCAAAAAAAATAGGAGCAAAAAGTAATTTTTTGGGTTATTTCTTTAATTATAAATAAAATAAAAGCAAGTTTTTTTTTAATAATTAATTATTTATAAAGAAATAACCCAAAAAATTACTTTTTGCTCCTATTTTTTTTGGTTATTTATTTAATAAATAATTTAATTATTACATCTATAGCTTTATTATAATTAAATAAATAACCAAAAACAATGTGGCGGAGCTAGGAAAAAAAATAAGGACCGAAATATTTAAAGTATCAACTACCGTCTACTCGTTGCTCTTTTACAGCTACAGATTTTATTTCATGTACAGCCGTTTTTAAATCTGTTACTGACTTAGATCCGCGATTGCCCATTGCACTTTCGATTATCTTATGACTTATTACCTTATTTTTATGGCCGAGCTTCGCTAGACCATAAAATAAGTCTGAGTAATTACTTCAGCCACATATAGTTTTTCAACTATAGCTTGGTACCAGAAGCTTTAGGGGGTTTCCGAAGTTTGATAGTTTTAGCCACATCAGCAACGCCCCAAGTCACACAGCACCAATATACCGAATTAAAACAAGAACAGACCTAATAATAATACAATTGGAAAGTTAGAGGTAAATAATATACTATCCCTAGATAAAACTGTAGTTCGAAAAATAAAAACATAAAGTTATTTACTACTAACCTATATATTCTTGAAATATGCTATACTTATCCCTCAAATAGTTAAAGATATTTTTTTAGGGGGTGCTCCGAAAAATTCTTGAATTGACTGGATTAAAACTCGCCCAGTATCCTTTTCATGCATTTTTATTTGAACTCTAGCTTGAACGTTCCATCCTGTTTTGTACCACCAAGTCGGATTTTTTAAAATTGTTACAACAAAAGAACTCTCAGCATCGAAAAGCCCAGTAATAAACCAAGGATCAATTGAAGAATTTTTAGCTTGGTTAGTAGTATAGTTATTCTTAGCCATTGTAGAATAGCATCTTGCTATTCTTTTAAAGCTAAACTTGTTGACGGTTTTCGAATAAGTTGTATGGCCGCTACGCGGGATAGACAGGATAAAAAAAGAGAAGAGTTTAATCTATAAAAAGCAACTAGAATACCTAAACCTATAGCCGATTCTGCACCAGCTATTGCTATATATATATATTGCATAGGTTTGGCCTAATATATCATCAAAGCTCAGGGAACTTACCAAAATTAGGAACGTAATAGCTAATAACATTATTTCAATTGATATAAGCATCAATATAATATTTTTTCTATTTAAAACAAAACCTAAAATTCCTATTAAAAAAAGTATTAAGGATAAACTCATTTTATTTATTATTATTGTTAATCATTTAATATAAAGCTCTTCATCACTACAAAATATTTATATTTATTGTTATAGAGATCTTTTGGCTTAATTATAACTGTATGTATTTGGCCTTCTAAAGGATAATGTTATATTTAGTTTAATATAAAGCTATTCACCCTTTTTTTAAGTTTTTTCTTGTCCACCAAGCTAAATTTTGGCCTTTTTTTTAATAAAGAATTTTATTACTATATAGATAATAAACTTATAATTATAAAAAAAACTTGGTGGCCAAAATAATACTTTAGCGCTTTTTTTTGGTTATTTATTTAATTATAATAAAGCTATAGATGTAATAATTAAATTATTTATTAAATAAATAACCAAAAAAATCATGGCTTCGCTAGCCAATTTTTTGGAGAATTATAATTAATCTAAGTATCAGATAATAAATTTATTTATGAAAAAAAACTTGCTTGGCTATTTTTTTGGGTTATTTATTAAATAAATAATTTAATTATTACATCTATAGCTTTATTATAATTAAATAAATAACCCCAAAAAACTTGCTTGGCGTGGAAAAAAAAAGTGGAACCCTACTAACCTGTTCAATATTCAAACCTCTGCGAAGCAGCCCCGTTCAGCCTTCAAACGCGCTGCTTCTTCAGCTCGTTTAAGCACTAAACGTTTTGTTTGATCATCCATTACTCTTCCAGAATCCACTTCACGTATTCCTTCCCTATGTATATGAGTTCAAGCATCTTCAGAACTTATTTTTTGTTTATCAGCTAAATCTTTTGCTTTTTCATCCGCTAAACCTCATACTGGTGTATAACTCAATCTTTTGCGAAGCAAGACTTTCATTCTCTAAACGTTTAGTTTCTATTCCTTCTAATTCTTTTTCACCGGAGGGGGGCTATTTATTTTGCTTCTAACCTTTTTTTTTCTTTAATTCAGACTCTGCAAGGAATTTTTTATAATCCTGTGTTTGTTTAGCTTTGTCTTTAATTTTTTCTATTCTACGGTTAGTAGCTTCAGCACGTTCTTGATTATACAATTCACGTAATATTTCTGCTGTAATATTTTTATCTTTCATTCTCATTCTTGAAGAAAATGCCTCAAATGTACCTAAACCATCACCTAAACAATTCGCACAAGGATCATTATTAAGCCAAGATCAACCTGTACAATTATGAGTAAGTCAGAAAGCACATCGATATTTAAAATACCCCCACCCTGTGTTTGATTAGGGTTATTACCAGGATTATTCATATGATTATTCATAGTATTAACTGTAGATTTATTAGGGTCTAGTACTTTATAACTAGGTTTCATATCCGCGAGATTTTCAGCCGGTAACATGATTTTATTACTATCACTACTATCAACCCCATTTCACAAACCTTTTAATAGATGTTTAAGATAACTATATTTAAGTAGCTTTCAATCTACCCACCGGAGGGTTTGGGGGGGCAATTCAATAGCATCAAAAACGCCTCTAAACGGTAATTTAACAAATAAAGCTAATACACCCGATAAAGCTCAGCATACCCATTCTACACTATACCCCACCACCAAGATAAGTATATAATAAGACACAAAACCACTATATCTTATAGAAGTAGTTATAAAAATAGTAAATAACCCCAAGAAATATTCTTCAATGTCATATGCTTTAATAAATTATTTTTACTAAAAACAAGTCTAAATTTATAAAATATTTTTTTATTTTGATTTTAAAGGAGCTAAAGAAGATGGACTAGCAGAAAAGATCTCATACACACCAAATTAGTATTAGTTTTAGCCAAAAGAATTAAAGCAGTTTGGTTTTACTGGACAAGCGATAAACCACTAAAGAAGTATATCTTTCACTTAACCGTATGGCAGGTGAAACCAGCCTAGGGTTAGTATTAGAAAAAGTAGTAGTAGAAAAGATATCTTACATGGCTGGAAATTTTTAGCCTTATTACAGTTTAAAAGGGCAACTTTTAAGGGAAAAGTATATAAAGAAAGCGAGTTAATTCTAGGCTTGTGAGATTGTGAAAAATTGTAGTTCATCATATAAGTTTTATTCATGTTAGTTTTATAATATATTATTTTTTTCCGCTTTTTTAAGCGTGATAGACCCTTTTCTTAAGCGCGGTAGACTAAAATGGTTCTCTGGCGTAATCCTAAAATTACAGGAAAAAATAAAGTAAGGAGTGTCATGGTATACCCCCTCTATAGAAACACGTAAAAAAGCCTAAACATCTCAGGGCCCCCCCCCCGCCCAAACATAGCTATCTACCTTCAAGATAATATCTATCTTTACTCTACAACTCCTGGTTTTAATAGTATTTACTATCATAACATGTTTAGGTTAGCCTTTAATAAATATTTATTTAAATTAATGATCATTATTATGAATCATCATTATTAATGATTGAGTATAATAGGCTTGTTTATATAACTTTTTACTTTATAATCAACCTACAGAAAAAACAATAAAGCAAAACTACTTACCTTGCGAAGCATGAATCAGTTTTACCCGTATATCTACAAAAGGTAGTAACCCCTATTAGTGGTGTGCGAATAAAGAGTCTGATGATTTATTGTTCTAAGGCCACCGCCATATTTTACGCTACAAAAGGTACAACAAAATGTTGTAAGAAAACAAAACCAAAAGCGATAAACATTAATAAACTACTATGATATAAGGGAAAGTAGTTGCCAACAAAACACATTTAAATTATCTAAAAAAGGTAATAAGAATAAAGATAAAGCGAATAAAACTTAGACACAAAAAATATGAAGAGAGAAAACATTAAACAAGTTATAAAATTACTAATAATAAAAACAAAAGATAAAATAACTAACAATAAAAAAATAAAAAATATATTTTTTAGAACTAAAATCTTCAGGGGTATTTAGAGTAAGTAGTAACACCTCTTATGTACGGTCCGAATCACTAAAAAAAAGTCCGAATCATAACCAGTAAGAGAAGAAGAAGCCTCACCCGTTTCACGGGTGTCACGAGAAACAGGTCGCTTATCTTCAGCCATTTTAGCCTTTTCATAAATTTTTAGCCCTATACTCTCTCTATTTTTTATTGTCAGCTTCCTTTTGTTCTTTCGTCCTATTATTACGCTTTTGTCTTTTTTTTTGCATTCTCAGCTTCCTTTTGTTCTTGCGTCTTATTTTTACGCCTTTCTCTTTGGTCTTCAGCATTTTTTGCTCTCTCAGCTTCCCGTTCTTCTTCCGTCATACCAAGTTTTCGATTTTTTTTATATTCTGCCGCTAAATGACCTTTTGCCTCTTTTCTTTGGAATTTTTTCAGTTCTTCTCCACCAAGCTATATTTAGCTCTATTTTTCTAGCGAAGCCATGTTTATCTAAAATAGTTTATTTATTTTTTGTATAATAACCATGGAACCTATTACTATCTTCTATTATTTGTCTATCATCCCTAAAATATCCTTTTCTTTTTCTTTCTTCTGAAATAACATCTCTATCTTCCATATAATATTCATGCTTCTTAATCTTAGCAGCAGGTTTAGCACGAGATTCTTTGCTCCGCACCAGCAGCTTTTTGTATCTTTCTCTACTTGTCTGGTTTTTCCCAATTCTCCATTTCACCAGGTTTAATACCAATATATTTAATATTGGGTCCTTACCTTAATGGTTTTTATTGATCAGATTCTCTATAAAGTTCTGCTGCACCCATCCTAGAAGATTCCCCCTGTCCAGCTAATAGTCATGATCTAGTGATTCAGCCATTGCTTCTTCTCAAATCACGTGCTTCAGCTTCAGCAATTTGTTCAGCAGGGTTTTCCAACTCACTACTATCACTTTCATCTTCAGAGCCAGAATCACTTCCAGAAGAGTCATCCTCAATAGCGGGGCGTTTACCTTTACCTTTAGCCGATTTACCTTCTTGGCTAGGGAAAAACTCCTCATCCCCACTATCGCACTTAGCAACAAAATATTTTATAATTTATAGACGTAAGTCGTTAAAAGTAGATTGTAGTCATAGACATCAATCTTTAAAAGTGAATTCTAGTCATAGCCATCCATTCTTAAAAGTGGATTGTAGCCCTAGCCATCAATCATTAATAGAGATTAAAACCCTAAAAGTGGAAACTTCTTCTGCGCAAGCAAGAGATGCTTCACATGCTTCGCATCTTTCCAGATATGAAGCACATGCTTCATTACCACAGTCAAAACTAAAGAAAAAATTACTTGGTGGAAACTTTTAAAAGAATAACCTAAACAAACACCAATACTACAAAGGAAGAATCTATTAAAAGTAATAGCTTTAAACACATTAGGACTAAATAGACTCAAATCTAGTTCAATCTTCTCATTTGAGCTAAAAATATTTAGATATAAACAGCTAATAACACTCAAGCTATAAACAACTGAAGGTAATAAACTTACACGTAGTCATATCCATATAATTAAATTAGATGAAGACAGACCTAATAAATAGATTAAGGAGTTTATAATAATAAATGCACACACAATAACCGCTAAAGATAAAAGTATTAATTGAAGTAATGAGTAGGAAACCATAATACTACGAAGCATTTTTCATATATATATATTTATTACCTAATAGTAAATTTAAAGTAGCCAAGCTTAAACCATAAATTAGAGAAGAAGAATAAAGAATAAAGAAATATTATATGGTGGTATACTATAGACATCTATAGTATGAAAAAGATAAGCATATTATATAAAAAATAGCTTGGTGGACAATAATATAAAAGAAACCAGATAAA
>QKRW01000109.1:0-27449 GCA_003260565.1 Monilinia fructigena
CTGCAGTTGCCATTCCTAAATCAGACAAACCAACAAACGTTAAAAGTCCCGCATGAAGCGTCGACAATCATCCGTATCCGAAGAAGCTTTCAAACGTCCCCGATTCTCTACCGAAGACAGCGCAATATCTCCATCTACTCTAAATTCCTCTACGGATATTATCCATTCTTCGAAACATGAACATGATCATGATCATCAATAAAAGAAACATCTGAAAAGAAACAACCTCTTGCCAACTCACCAGAAATTCTTCTCCTGAAAGGCGAAAGAGTAGTGTTCAAGAGGAACGCAAGCGCGGCCAAAGATTATTTGGAGGTCTATTGAATACTCTCAATCAAAGTACACCAAATGGACAACAAAAAAACAGCGAAGTGGAGGCGCGGCAGAAAGAGAGAGCTGCGCAACGTAAAGCTGAAGCAGAAGATAGGAAGAAGGAGAAAATTGCGAATTTGAAAGCGATACGAGTGGTTGAGCAAGTGAAATTTCAAGAAGGATCGGTTAGTTATAATGGAATGAGAAAAGGAAGACGAGACTGATGATTTTGTTGTAAAGATGCGAATTCGGCATACGAATATGCTAGCTATGGCCCAATTTCTATCTACAGAAACAGAACCAAAACTTGTAAGGACTCTACTTATTCATATTGAAGGCCATCGCTAATTCATCAAGTATTATAAGCCATGGCTGTTATCAGTCAGGAACGAAGCTACAATCAAAAGCCAAGTCGAAGCAGCGGAGGTATTAATCGAAGAAGAGAAGTCTGAGTGGGCACATCGACATCCAGAAGCAAGACTAATGATTGAAGAGAAACTCGAAGTAAAGGTGACGTCTGATATGATGATGAGTGAGCCTCAAACCGAGTCTCCGTCTATTCTAATATTGATACTACTAATCCCACTTCTACACTTGTTACTCAGTCCTCACAGGTTAAGACTGAGAAAGATCATTCGGAGGAGAACAATGGTGAGGTAGTTGTAGAGGCAGAGGAGGATACTGTCATTTACTGATTGCTCTATGTTAATGAACTTGGAGTTGGCTGGGAAGTCTCGGATGGTGTTTAGGTGATGGTGAATTCACAAGGTCAATGATATCCCGAGCCATCTTGTAATCTAGATCGGCTGTATTAAAAAATTTCATTTCCCTTCATCAGTACTCGCATCAACTGATTTCAGGGGAACCTGCGTAAGCATACCTAGGTATGCATCTGCCGCCAAGTCCACCTACGAAACTTAGTACCAAGGTATAACGAACATTCGGTGACACCGGGTGGGACCACTTCGAAGTCCGACGCCATCAAATGACTGATCTCTCTGAACCTAGGTTCGAATACATAAGGTAAAGCCGAGGAAGCCGTGATATGTTATGCATTGCTTGGAAAGAACAAACAGCTGTCCCGTTACCCAATTTTCATGTATTTGGACCGAGGCACGATTCTTGGTGGGGCAGGCAGCCTCGTTGTTTAAAAGGCCGGCATTCCCACCTCATATCATCAGCCTCGTTCATATTTTTTTTCCATTCAGATTATCATTCCTCCCAACCCAAGATCAAGATGGTTGATAAACTTGCTCCACAAGATCCTCGGGTCCAATACAAGTCGGCCGATGTAAATGGTCGAACTTACTCCTATATTCTTGCCGAACCGCAAAATGGCGCCGAGCCTGTTTGCTACCATATTCCTGATTCATGGGGTGAGTGATATATTTCATTTTCTGACTCACAAATCAACCTACGATTTACGCGAATGCTCCAAATCATCTTGATCCTTTGAATCCGTTACATACATCAATGCATTTACTAACATCCCCCTCAAGTGGCCCGACATGGCCTTCGGCTGGCGCTACCAAATCCCCGCTCTCCAAGCGCTGAACTTCCGCGTCGTAGCCCCAAACATGCAAGGATACTCCAGCTCGTCCTCCCCCCAAGAGCTCAGTGCCTTCACGTACAAAACCGCGGCCGACGACGTCGCGGCGCTCGCCAAAGCCATCGGCGTGTCGTCCATCATCCTCGGCGGTCACGACTGGGGCGGAGCAATCGTCTACCGCATCGCGCTGCACTACCCCGAACTCATCGCGGCCGTCTTCAGCGTGTGCACGCCGTTTTTCCCCCCGCAGCAGCAATACGTCCCCATGACTGTGCGCGCCAACTTTAAATACCAGCTGCAGCTTCAGGGGCCGGATGTGGAGCGCGAGATTGTCGGGAAGGAGAAGTTGGGCTTGATGCTGAATGCGTTGTATGGGGGGCGGACGGCGGAGCGGGAATTGGGCTTTTTCGGTCGCGGACGGGGTGCACTTTTCGAAGTTGGGGGAGTTGGGACCGTCGCCGCTGTTGAGTCGCGAGGAGCTCGATTATTACGCCGAGCAGTATGCGATTAATGGGATTCGGGGCCCGTTGAACTGGTACCGGACGGGGGAGTTGAATTTTGAGGATGAGAAGGGGTTGGCGGAGTTGTTTCATAAGGAGGATGGGACGGCGTACAAGGTGGAGATTCCGACGATGTTTATTGCGGGGTCGAGGGATGCAGCGCTACCGCCTGTTATGGGGGAGGGGATGAAACAGTGGTTTGGGGAGGGGAAATTGAGGAGGGAGGAGGTCGATTCGAGTCATTGGGCTTTGTGGGAGAAGCCGGAGGAGGTCAATGGTTACATTAAGGATTTTTTGTTGGGAGTTTTGGGGCAGAAGAGTCATCTTTAGAATGAGGGATGAAGAATAGGGATGAGGGATGAGGGATGAAGAATGAAGAATGAAGCATGAGGATTGAAGAACCGGGATCCTAGAGAATAAATAAAAAAAGTAATACATACATATATATATATATATACCTAGGTACATACCTACCTACCTACCTAAATATAATTGCAATATCAAGATACCATATTTGACCCATGTTTCATACCTTTAATACCTACCGCAGACATCACAACTACAATAATTCCACCCAATCCACACCAGACCAGTCCAAGTGCACCACCCCATCCCATCCCATCCCAAGCCAAAGTGGATACATAAATCATCTAACCATCATTCAGTGAAATGAAGAGGGGGAGGGGGCGGGTTAAGAGTTAAACGTTGGAACTTGGAACTTGGAATTTGGAATTTGGAACTTGGAACTACCTACCTACCTACCACTGTTGTACTTACTTACTCACCTATTTACCTAGGTACTCGCAAGTAAATAAATACTCTGTATTCCTCACATTCGTTATACTCCTTGCTGTATCAGCAACAGCAACGGCAACAGTAGTAATAACCATAGAGCTCGAGATTTATCTACCTGCCTAGCGATCGAGCTAGAATTTAGATATTTAGGTAGATAGGTAGGTGGTGGGTGGATTTGATTTGATTTTAGATATCGAGGTAGCTTATTAGTGTGAGGAAGTGGGTGGATGGATGGATGGATGGATTATTGATCTGATCTAATCTGATCTGATCTAATCTGATCTAATCTGATCTGATCTATCTATCTGATCTGATATGGGTTATTCGGCTGGTTGGTTAACCTTTTTTTGATGATGGATGGATTGTTGATTGGTGGGTGTATTGTGTGTGTGTGTGTGTGTGAGTGATGGAGGCAGTATGTCATATGTAGTGTGTAGTGTGTAATGTATACGAAGTTTTCACTATCTAATGAATGTTTGGATTGGATTGGATTGGATTGGATTGGATTGGATTGGATTGGATTGGATTGGATTGGATTGGATTGGATTGGATTGGATTGGATTGGATTGGATTGGATTGGATTGGATTGGATTGGATTGGATTGGATTGGATTGTTGTTGTTTGTTTTGGATTGTTTTTTTGTTTTGTGCTTAGGATTAGATGCTGCTTTGGATGTGTTAGATGCTTGGAATGTGTATTGTTCGTATTGGATGTGTGTTGGGTGTTGGGTGTTGGGTATTAGAATTGAGATAAAAAGTATGGGGATTGGGGATTGGGGGTAAATGGTAGATATCTAAAAGTTGGAGAGGGTTATTGGGAGGATATAAATAAGATGGTGTTTATAGAGGGATGAGGTTGGTGGGTAAGTGAAGGTATTGGTTATGTATAGTTTGATTGTATATCCATGGATTGTGTAATTGTTTGTTTGGAGTGTAGTGATATCTATGGATATTATGGTATCTATCGTATTTGGGATTGAGATAGGAATGCGAATGGGATTTGGGGGTGGTGGTTTAGATGGGTAGGGAGATGAATGGCCATGGGTTGATGGATATATACATATATATCCATGGATGTAGGTTGTGTGTAGGTTATGTGTAGGTTATATGTAGGTTATATGTAGGTATATATTTCCATGTAAGATTTATTAGATGGGTTGTTGGTGGAGTTGTTGGTGGAGTTGTGGTGGTGGAATTGTTGGTGGAATTGTTGGTGGAATTGTTGTGGAATTGTTGGTATGATTGCTCTTGTGATATTGTATGTTTTAGATGTAGATGTATTTAGACACTTATATCTATATACTTATGCATCTTATTAAAGAGTGGCGGGGGATTCATAACTTATAGGAAGGATATAGTTGGAGTTTAACCTTGTTATAATGTAGGTGGGATTTCTATATGAATGAAGAAGTACCTCCCTATGTATGAGAAAGTAAAAGGTAGGAGGTATTAAAAGGATATAAAGGTTGGGAGAGTTATTAGTATAAGTATATTTTATATTATTTATTACTTGATTATATATTTATTCTTATCATACACCTATTTTATTACATATTTATATACGTTGTATATCTATTCACACTATACATTCATTTATCACCTCTATTTAACCCTTCATTTAGTACCAGGTACTTGTTATCTTCAGCTTTCTTTATCATCCATGGTGGAGTAATAGTGAATCTTCAAGGCCACCTACAGCCACCTACAGCCACACATCTATCCCTCTATCCTCTATCCTCTCTCCCTTCCTCTCTATCCTCTCTATCCTCTCTATCCTCTCTATCCTCTCTATCCTCTCTATCCTCTCTATCCTCTATCCTCTCTCTCCTTTGTACACCGTATATACCGTACAAGAGAAGAAGACCGAGGCTTTACCTAGTTTCCCCTGAATGATATATGTATTTGTAGGAATGGCATCGTATATGATGAATATCATTTATATCTAAAAGAAGCATATGCATCCATCCCTAGGTACTACTAGATGGTAATAACAGCTATACCTACCAACCAACCAACCGATTCCATTCAGATTCATTACCACCTATCGCTACCAACTAAATCACATCGATTCCGTTCATGTTCATCACATTCCTCCATGGATCACGTTTATCCATCCATCTATTACCTATTCATTTGTTACTATAGCTATTATCTATTACCTATTACGGAATATAGTATCAACCACCTGCATCTATTATATAAACCTCATCATCATATCCATTGGATCATAAGCGAATCAATCTTCTTTTCAAAAATACCCAGGTACCGTCAAGGGCAACCAACCTTGGAACCTTGGAACCTTGGAACCTTGGAACCTTGGAACCTGGAACTTGGAACCTTGAAAGACTTTCAACTCTTTTAATTCTTTACTTTGGCCGATTTAGCCACTCTCTAATCTTTCTTTCGTTCTTTTCGCTCTTTCGTTCTTTCGCTCTTCGTTCTCTCGTCTTTCTTTCTCTCTCGCTCTTTATTAGGATTTCTCTCCAGATTTCTTTGATGAGTCTTATCCATCTTTTTACCTTTTCATCCAATCCATGAATGATTAATAAATCGATTAAGCCAATCAAATTCGTTAGTGTATAGGGTTCATTATTTAATTCATTTATTATTATTATTATTATTATTATTATTATCATCATCAATTTCACCAAAGGCTTCTCTTTTCTTATTATTTATAATCTCCTACTCATAATAACCTGGAACTGTTAAAAAATCCATTACCCATTTACGCAAATTAAAATTGTCCCGAGGTCATTCATCCTGGATACAGCTGGGCACCCACTTGCTTGTCTGCTCTGGAAGCATATCATTCATCCATACTGTCGACTACTACAACCTTCCAAGTTCTCTTACTACAAAATACCAATCAATTCAATGCTCAATCGAATTCTTATTTCAATTCATTCAATTTACAATCATCGATAACCATATTATAAGTATACATACTTTTATAAGTATACATGCTTTTAAGTATCATGCTTTTATAAGTATACATGCTTTTATAAGTATACATGCTTTTAAGAAAACATGCTTTATAAGTAACCTACTTTTATTATAATACAATTATTATTACGAATACAATTATAACTATAACTACAATCACAATCACAACTACAAATATAACTAACTATAACTAAACTAAACTACAACTACCGTGGACAATTACAATTACAATTATTACATAAGAATCAAAATTATAACTCAAACAGTAACAACTATAAATACAACTGTCCCCAGCCGAAAAAATAAAATAAAAAAAAACAATGACGCGGTGCTTTTATGCCAACGTGTGTGTGTTGGTGTGTGTGTGTGTGGTGTGGTGTGTGTTGGGGTGTGTGTGAGACGTGTTGTGTGTGGTGCAGAACAGTCATGAGTGGTATTGCTGTCAGTCATGTTATTACAAGCTTTGAGTACTCACTGACTTCGAAACTTACCGCGTCAGCTTCTTATTGGTACAACCAAGAGCTGGTATATGAAGACTCCACCTTCAATATCAATTTCATTCAATCTTTGTACTTACTAATTCACAAACTCTACTTTTGGCCAATATCAGGGTCGTGCGAGTTAACGGTTGAAGCTTAACTAGAAAGACAGCCTACCAGCTTCTGTTAAAGCCTTTAGCTTTTAGGTCTGCCGTGTGGGTTGCATGTCTAAGGCATGGCCTCTACGATGATTGTGGAAAGTTTCTACGTATAGACTTTTGGATAGTGTAACGAGATAAATCAGGTAATCGTTAATCTTGGAAGTCGAAGCTTTTGTTTGGGTTCTCCCTGGTCATTGTCCTGGGCCGTCTGTTCAAAACTTCAAATCCTTGGCCATGTCAATTTTCATCTTTGCATCCGTGCAAGCCTTGTAAGATAAAACATGGCTTGAAGATTTCAAGTACCTAGATGATTGCGTAATTTGTATCTATCAAAGGACAAATATACTTTTAACTTATCAAATTCCTTTAAATAGTTTCAGGATGAGACCTATGGCCAATTCAAACACTGCCTTTAAGTTAATTTCAAATGATGAATGATGAATTTACAACACTTATAAATGATCTTCCTTTAATTTTCAAGGTCAAATGCTCTATAGCATCCCTAGAATTTAGGTATGAAGATCCAAAAACCTCTAATTCTTCATTAATCGCCCTGATGGTAACAATATCCGCATCCCCTATCTCAAGATCATCATATTGTGATCAATATCAATATCAACATCATCAACCCATAAACGAAAATCTCAAACCCCTCTTTCGACAAGATACCCATTGTAATGATGGGCAGTATTCTCTTATATTTATATATTACCAGAATGGCGAGGCGATTAAACGTTAGGATTTGGGATATTTGGAGGTTTAGATTTTGATTAGTATATTGTATTTGTATTTCCTCACGTCCTGTTAAACTCGTATTGTATCGTTCGGAAGGGAAGGGGAAGGGGGAATTTATACGTTATATTAGAGCCTGGATCTAGAGTTTTGTAGATATATTTCTATTTTTATTTCTAAAGAAGAAGAGATTATCCATTTGTCTTCCTTTTTATATAAGACCTATAAGTGAGATGGATGTATGAGGTGGAAAAACCAAATGTCTTACGAGAGGGGTCTAGATACAGGAACGCTTTATTCATTTTAGCTATGTGGGTTGTTGTGCTTTTCTTTCTTGTTTGGAGGAAGTAGATTATATGTTGGAGGATAGAGGGGTTGGTGTTGGGTATTGAATCTTGTGGTTGCGTTTGGGATTTCTTATTGTGTGTTTGGTTGCGTTGGGTTGCGTGGTGTTGTGATGGGTATTTTGATGTAGTGGTCCTGTTCTGTTTTGTTTTTGTTTTCTTTCGGATCGAATGAAGATGTAAATAAATAGGTGGTTCCTGGTAATAGACTCATTGTTAAATATTCGATCGTGGAAGGTGAACTGAGGAGGGATTAGATGGGGATGGATTGGGGATATGAGGTTTCTAATTTATGATTAAATCAGTCATAACCTTGAAAATAGTAGATCAGGATTTGAAGTTCAAACTCCTGCAAAATGCTCTGTTGTTTCCGGTTCATTCTTTGGCTTGGTTGAAAGAGAGGAAGGAGTGGTTGTAATCTACAATGAGTGTTTTAAGCGAAAGTTTGGCAAGGAGGGTATGCGAATATTACTATTAGGTACTGTGAATTTGAGATTTAATCTCATATTGATAGAAAAAAGTTATCACAAATCCATTTATTTATTTATTTTCGATTTTGATCTTTAGTAAGAAGGAAATTATATAAAACACTTTTGCTACCTAGGTATCTACTATCTTTTGATATCTACTAGATATTTAGATAGCTTGCCTCATTAAATACAGATTTTGATGTCTTTTGATTAGGGGTTGAAATCTTGCATTTTTCTCTCATAAATAATACGAATTTACCTAGGTACTATCATGTGTGTTGGAGGGCACAGGATTTATATTATGATATAAGTTAAGCACAAATATGATAATATAGTATTGGAAGACTTAGTTATGTTTGTTGGTAGGAATGATCGAATAACGGAGTGAAAATGAAGAATGAATTGTGGAACTATATACCTATTCTAGGATTTCTGTTCGATTCACTTTTTTTCTCACTTGAGGTTTTCTTTGAAGAATATCCTCATATTTATACACCTTGATAGCATTCTAGTAGTTTCCATTGTATTTGTAAGATCAGTTTAAACCGAATCTTTACGATCTGTAGTAATCGCCGAAGGACAACTTAATCGAATATAAGCAAAAGAATTTTGTATTGCTAAAAGTTCTACATCGTTGTGGATTTACGTCACTCGTTACGCATGTTCCATATTGCGTTCCACATTACGCTCTACACTTACGTGAATTAGTAGATCTTATTAGAATTCAACAATGTGGTCCTTTCTATCCTTTTTCCTTTGATCGCTAATAGGGATTACTTATAATTTATCAGCTTGTGTTATTTCGTATCATCACCACTAGCATCGACGCCGCAAGAAAAATATCTCCAGAGCTATCTATCTATCACGCATTTAAAATCTACATTCAAGACTCGAAACTCCTTCTCTTCAAGGTCGGAGAAAGATGCTGAGAAGAGAATCTTTCCACCTCTCCTAGAATCTGCCAAGGTAGTTAAATGGATGCTTCGTAAAGGTTTAGAGATGAAAGTGCGCGGGAATTTTCTACCATTTTTTGAATTAAAGGGTTGACTAATGGATTTTCTGGAAGAGCGTTATGCACTATTGTGATGTAGAGTGTGGAAAGGTTTGTGGTGTTGTAGGAGCTCTATATAGGTAGTGATCATAGATTCTCTCTTGGGAATGACATTTAATATTTAATATACTGCGTCACTTTATCATTTCTCCTTCTGAAACAAATGTGAAGGGAATGGGAGGTGGAGATTTTATATTTCCTTTCTTGAGCTTTTTTTAGATGACATGTTGTGGTTTGGAAGCATGAGTCTGCTTTTACTAGAATAGAAGAAATATTGGCAGAGATTATGCTGCTATTGTCAACCTCACCTCTTCAACGCCGAACTTCCTACTATCAATGCATGATAACATAATTTTCGTTGCACTGTTATGTTTCTTACCATTGTTACGTTGATCATCGGGAGAATCGTAATAGCTGGGTAACAATAGGGCCAGCAGATATATAAGGGTTCAAAGATCCTACATAACCGCACATCACAAACTAAACAGGAAGTAGCATGTATATAGCAAGAGAATAGGTCTTTCATGCAGGTGTCAGATGATTATTTCATACTACTCCGGGGGAATAATCATCTAGTCAGGCGTCTAGAAACGAGGATCACGCCAATTAACTAAGAATCGACAGTCTTTGATAGCTCCAAAGGCATTTATCAAATATTACTGGATTGAGATCTTGGTAATTCTATACAATACCCCGCGAATTTTAACCCTGAAGTTAATGAATACAAGCCCCGCCATCCCCCGCACCTATTTGCCACCAATATATAAACCACTTAATCCCCTCTTCATTTGGAATTAGCTGAACATTGACCTGGCAGAAAGCGAGTAAGAAGCAAGGCAAGGGATGAGTTCTCGCTTAAGCTATGCATTTCTCTTCCTTTTCTTTCTATATCCAAGGTCTTGGTTCATGGGTGAACCGCTGGGGAGTTTACTACAAATCTTCTTGAACATTTGAGTTTTGTTGTTTATTTGAGGAGTGTGTTTTGCTGATAATTTTGTTTGACGTTTGATGATTGATAATGGTGTGAAATTCGAGTATGAATAACGTAACAGTTCAATTCACTCAACTGTTCTCATATCCACCGAAAGCAGGTTGCTTTGTGTAGATTCAATATTGAAATTTACACAATGTGGAACGTTTTCCTTAATTCAGAAAGTATTTGACTCATATAGAGAAGTAGTAGGCTGTGAATTCCCATGACTCGATTCACCATATAGCGGCTCGAATGAACATTCACAGATAGGAGTCAATGAATCAAATTGGGGTAAAGAAACTGTATTTTCCCCCCTCTCCAACTCCCCTTGTTTTCATTTTTCCAATTGGAAAACTTGTAGGTAGATCGATTGCTCGCATCAAATTCTAGATATCCAAAGCCTTAGAAATAAAAACAAGAAGAGAAGTTTTGAAATATCCCAATTTCCTCTCCACTCACTGATGAAATCAATCCATCACTATTCCGTCTTCACTGACCCGCAGTCAATAGAATCACACCGTACCCTACTTCGAAATGGCATTATTCACAGCAACCACAAATTGTGTCCACATGGAACTTTGACTCGTATACTCCACGGTTGTGATGTAAATTCTCCGAAACACCAGAATTCACAATGGAATTAACGGTAGAAGTTTGTTGAGCTGGTGAACCACTGAATTGGTAAAGAATGACCGAGCTTTTATCTCCCTGACCATTCGAAATCTGTTTCAAAACTATCACCTGTACCAGATGAGTAAGAGGAATAAGCATCTTCGATCATGACGATCTTATCGGCGATGTCGAAAAATTGTTCATCGGCGATGGTACCGGGGTTGAAAGTGACAGTGAGGTTCAAGGAATGAGCATGATTGGCGATGGCGGTCATGTAAGATGAGGAACTGGATGCCCATTGATTTGACTGCATCATCAAAGAAGATACCATCAACAGCGATATCGCCCTTAGTGTAACTAGACCAGTACTTGTCTATTAAATCATCAGTATGTATTGTTTTTCATTCCAAAATTACTCACATGTCTCAACCTCCTGATTAACAGTTGCCGTACTCTTTTCCATATATTTGGTATCCACATATCCCAACAACTTGACATTATTATGCTTCGTCAAGTTGGTGATACCATCGATATATTCGGTTTCTGGATAAGCATTTGTAGCTCCTGGTCCAGAAATTTGGGTTGACAATGATGGTGAATGGAAGAGATGGATAAGCTGAGATAGCATTGGTAACCCAGTTCCATGCTCCTTGAGTAGGGTAAAGGTAAAGCGGAAGAAGAATGGAAGTAGCAAGAACCATTTTTGCGGTTTGGTATGAAGAAGAGAATGAGTGAGCTAATGTATTCACAATAGAAGAGTATCCAGACTCAAGATGCGAATTGTGAAAGATCGAAAAGAATGAAAAGAGTGTGTTTGATGAAGTAGAGAAGCGAAGGGTAGAAGAAAGAAAGAAAGGGCGAATGAAGACTATGTTAACGTTGTCAAGAAAGATGATGTTGTACAGAACCCAAGGAAAATGGCTCTAATATATACCATGTAAGATGTAATGTAACCTTCCAATCTAAAAATTGCGGGAGCCATATCACCTCCTTGAATCAATATTATTCCAACTGTTACTAACAAGAAATTGCGGGAGTCATACCATCTCCTTTAATGAATATTATTCCAACTCTTATTACTAACAAGATTTAGAATGCGGGGGTGGGGCTGATTCGAGATTGATTGAATTCAATTTTACCGAAATCATTTAAGGAGTCGGGTCTATGGAAAAATCAATCATCTTTCGATCTCGCGTCAATGATTCATTCGAATAAGAAATTAGTTTTAGCCGCCTTGATTAGGTGTTCTACTCAGATTATATACTTGGCTGTGGGTCGAAAGGATTATAGTATAAACGAGAGGATCAAATTGACAATGGAAGGAGTTTGAAATTAAGCAACAAATCAGTTATAGTCTTATAGAAGGATTCACGGATGAATGTTTCAAGAATGTTTCTTGTGATTGTGCAATATGTAATGATCTAATCTTGACAATTAGGAACCCCAATCATATTGTGTTCTGGCCAGAATACTTCTTGGCGATCTAGAATCCTTCCCTTGCCAACAGTAGTACAAATGACTAAAAGTGTTGAGAGTAAGCCATTGATTGGTTGCTATTGAAGGATTTCAATTACTTGAAACAAAGATATCTCATCCATGGCGCATACAAAATATTCACATAATTTAGGGGTGGATTCATCGACAATCTGGATCGTACATCCTCTGATACTACGAAAGCAATCACTGGTGATTCAATTAAAGGTGATAGGATCAATTTGGGTAAGACTTCAGAAGCAAACATAAAATGAAAGTTCAATGGCCAAAGATTAGGCTAATACCAAGGAAATCTCTGTTGCGTTTTTGATTACTTGTGAATGCAATAATTCAATTATGTACTAAGAGGCTGTGGGCGATACTATGGATCTGTTGGTTTGATATTGTATTGTGATGTTTATGCAACTCCCGGAGAGAATCAGGAATATTAGACAACTTGGTTACGGTCCAGATGAGATCATTACAAAAGGATGATTGATGAATAATCATATATGATATTTACATAGGGTGAATAGATTATGATAATGATTTCAACCAAAAAGAGATATCAAATAAGTATAGTATGTGCAAGTGTAGAAAACAGTAAATTGGTCTAAGAGAAGTGATTCAAATTTCAAGACTACCAAGCTCTAGATTTCGTCCCATCAAGAGATTTTGTGGGAATGTTGGTCAAGGGGTGTAAGCTAAAATCTGAGAATCTAAATACGCCACAAAGATTCAGTAAGATCAGCAACAGAATATGATATAACATTGATGAAAGTGGCATCATCGTAGTGATTTAAGAGGCCTAGAGCTTGTTATTTCCCCAAGTGAAGAGAAATATCTAATACGAATGATAGAAGAACATTAATCAGTAATCGAATCAAGAAATGAAAATCTTTTTTCGAAGACGCAAGTCTGATTATATCGGCAAAAAATGGAAAGCTAACCCCATATTCTATCTTGGGACGATCCTGTAACTCCAGACTTGGCGGGGTAAAAATGGAAACATGCGACTTAAGTTGCCGTTAAATTGCTAATGACCTTTCGGCCTTGTTTTCTGATCGGAGAAATTATTAGCGGAATTAAAGACGTCGGCAAGTATAGCAGCAAACGGTATAGATTTGGTAAGTGCTTATTTTACCTCGATACAGCAAGGCTCGGTGGTGCAAGTCATTCTTTTCGGAAGTCATCAATAGTCCGAGCATGAAACCTACATTGATAGTACATTTCCTACAGTAGTCTCATGCAAACTATAGCCGATCTGATAAGTCCATCGGTAGCCAGATTAATGAGGTAAAGAAGTGGAGATCTATACTCCGAAGAATTCTTTTGAATATCGAGAGGTTGATGTGTATAAAATCAGAAGTATTTAATATTTACAGAACCTGGAAAGAGTTCCAGAGGGATGTATGAGTTGATAAAGTACAAGGATAGCTAAAGTCGCCATCTGCAGCTCGGTATGCAATGAGAGATATGAGCCTTGGAAGTGTGATGGAGCAAAATCTGACTACAAGTTCTAGTACACTCGTAAAGAACATTTCAGCAGTAATAATGATGCCAGCGTAGACAAATTGTCGGGATCAAAATCTTTCAGTGGCCATGAGAATTTATAGCAAATCGAGGATGTTAAGAAGAGTGAGGTGATCTTTGATGCCCCAGAGCAGATTACAGATTTCTCCTCCCATGATCACTAACCTGTCACTGTGATGGTATCGCCGAAAACTCAGGGAGAAACATCACTTCAGTAATAGGAAATTGTAAAGGTTGGAACAGCGAGCTAGTTCTTGGGTTGAAAGCTGTGGACGGTGGGCTGTGGGCTGGGAAGGGCAACTAATTGGAAAATCGGAGGAATGGATCCAGTTGTCACAGGCTTGGCCCCGGCGGCAGAATGCCGAGGATATTTATCCCTTACCCTCTATCCAGGTAGCAAATTAGAATAATATGATAATGAAAAATGGCCGGCTGTTGGGTACTCAAGCTACTTGATCATCTTTAGTATGCCTGTATTAAACTTTTAATGGTTGATGGTCAAGGAAGAAGCTCAAAACCGTGATCAAATCATGATTGAGCATTGGAGTCAAACGAAATTTTGGTGAGAGTTCGACTTTGAGAGCGGGCCAGTGACTTTTCACAACGAAATTGTTTCAGTTCACTTCAGCCTCCCGTATGAGGTTTATAGTATGGTCTCCAGGGAAGCTCAAAGCACAAAAACGTCACTTGTCATTGCTTCATTCAGCAACGTTACATAAAACGCGTTTGATTGCAGCAGATCGAAAATTCCTTATTACAACCGGAAGGCTTTCCACCTTTTTGGCTTCTTCTTTCCCACACCCAAGCTAGTTACGCCGATATCACCATTAGCTACAAGCCATAAAACAGCAATTAACAATTAAAATACCCCAAATGAATACAAAGCCAAAACATCATTTCTTCATATATTATGAGTGAATGTAAACTTTTTACTTCCCCAATGACTCCACTCTATCATAAAGCTTCAACGAGTGTATAACGCGCCGTTCCGCAAACGCCATGTCCATAGGAATGAGAAAATAGTGCTAACGCTAAAACGCTAGAATTTATGACCGACTTTCAGATAAATTTGACTCGCCAAGTCATTTGGCAAAAAGTGATGACGAGAATGGAAAGTTTGTATTATTCCCGCACCATCAAGAAATTCGAAACCCCACTCGTCGCTATTGTTCCCGTAGAATTCATAGGTATGCGAATTCCAGTATTTGCTTTGAAGAAACACTTTGAATTCATCCCTGGAGAAGTAGGAGAGAACTGTATCCAAGTGGCTGCCAAACATTGTCCATTGTTATATCGTGCGCATGAGTCTAGACAATCATTTAGTGTCGGTGTAGTGAGGTTTGCTAGTTCGATATCTTCTCCATGCGATGAGGTTAAATCAATGGCACAAGCTACTCGAAATTCAATACTCGGCGCAGGCGTTGTATAGGTGGTGTTATTAACGTTGGGACAACCAGCCGAGTCCACAAATTCTGTAACTGTGGGAGAGCAACCCGAATATGTGCCTGTAGGTTTAGATTTGGAGGTTTTGCTGGAAAATAGTTGTGATCAGTTGTATCCCATGGTTACGAACGCATGAAGAATCACCTCGAATCATTATTATGTTTCCCAACCCACCCTCCAATACCACCACCAATTCCTCCTCCTAAAAAGAATGATACCACGGCTATCAGAACTATTGATACCAGCCCAAATTTTTTCTTTTGTTTTGGTGAAGGTCTGTAAGGCGCAAGATCATATGCTCGTCTTGGCGGTGGAAATTCTTGAAACGGGATCTCAACATATGGTTTTGTTATTGGCGATATTAGATGATTTGATGCCTTTCTCGAATATAACCGAACGAAATATTTATCGGGTGAAGTCAAGTATGGAGATTGTTCCTCGGGAACGACTTCCGGCGCCTCACTTGATATATGCAGGGGTCTGATTTGGTACACCATGTCGGCGATTAAATGATAACATCAAAGTTATGCTAACGAAGGACTTGAGGGAATTGCATGCTTGAGAAACAGAAACAAAGGAATATTGATCAATTGCACGAGAATTGCTCACTTGTACTTGTATTCGGGTTTGGTCTTCCACATTCATCTTTTGAAATAGCAAACTTATCTCATATCGGTTCTTGGGGCGCAGTTGCGCAAGAATCAATACATACTGCAGATGTGCTGCAGCGTGGTTGTTTATAGACGCAGCATGATTGGCACCAGCCGTTTAAAGCTTGCGCCACATATAGATACAACGCAAATCAAGAACTAGATCGCTGCAAGGATTTGCTGGAGGTGATGCTTATTGAGTAAAAGTTCACCGAATATGGTAGACGCGAAAGCAGCATTTTACCGCATGGAGGGTAGGATAACTAGTGTGGTGGCCATCACTTGAAGACCCATTGTTGCCATGAGCCTCAGTGAGATGCATATGGTGAAGTTATATAGTTGTTTATGAGTCGAGTTCATAAGACTTGGTAGTGCTTACTACATAGTTATAGGTACAAAGAGTAAATATTGTAGTAATCTTCAATCTCTTCAAATCTCTCAGATGCATCTCCTGATCCTTACGAGATAGTAATAAAGTCTGGTCTCACATGTACACAGAAACGGAGGAAATTTCATTAGCTGTCGACGTCCGGGCACCCAAAGTGCAAACAATTTTCCACTTAGGCAAAAATAGGGGTGTATCTTCACCGCTTCCTAATTGAGCTACCAATTGGCAAGATGGCTCCTTTGGCGGGAAGTGAAGAAGGCGGTGAGATGCCCCTCATTTTCCTCAAATATCTTGTCTTCGTCTGTGTTTCGAATTCCCATCAACCATTTCTTCATTAGGAGAAGTTTTTGTACCCGTTGTACTCACAGAGAATACAAGTTTAAGAAGCCAATCAACTCATGAATTATTCATTCAAGAACTTTTGACACATGACGGCATGCAGTATATGGTAAAAGCCTCTTGTAGCTGTCTAACCTAATGCTTTGAATTAATTTATCATCAATGATTCGCGAGAACCATCACTGAATAACCATTCTGAGTCCTCGATAGAACAGATCCACCATAAACTAACGAGTCTCTTTATTGAGCCCCTCTTCTTTCTCCAGATATCAATGTTGGGCCCCGTAACTCTATAGCTAGCCGCGGACAACACCCAGCGTTTATTCTCGGATTATAACCTATTGAAGTTGGGTCAGATTCTAACAATCTCCCCAAGTATCCCCGGTATTTGCGAATATTGATCCGGTATCAAGCAATGATCACCTAACCAAGCTTTACGAAAATGTCCAGAAGAGTACAGGTCCCAGCACCCCCCGGTAATCTTATAATTAGGAGTGCATACCACCATTTACGCGAACAATCTCTCACCAATGAGTCAACCCACGTCAAATTCTCAAACTTCATTGCAATGTCCCTAACCAAGTCTTCCAACTTTGAAGTGTGACTGTAATCATCTCTCAAGCTGTGTAGGCTATTGATAGCATCAGAAGGCATAATGATCCTAGACTATATCTAGGTATTCTTCGAAGTTTAAGAAACTAGCATGTTTAGAGCAGGCTAGGGAATGAGATTTTGCCATCACTAGGATGAAAATTCTATGAATGCAGTCATTACTAGAGGAACTTCAGAATCTCATACCTGCCATAAAAGATTTCTGGTAAAAGCGGCTTCATGAATCGATGCAATACTTGATCAACTGGGCACTAATAAAAATTGCGTGCCTCCTGATGAATGAAAGGGCCACAAACGATTCATGGATCTCATATCAGACATCTTACTTCAACACTAACGATGGAATCAAATATGTTTTATCCATATTGTAACATGGATTGCATGGATAGGCCACCGAGGGATGTATTGCTTCCCCTTTTGAGCCACCAAGATTAGTGTTTTTCCCGCGCGATATATGTTTTCTTATCCAAATTGTTATTCCTCAATGGAGCTGAATAAATTCAATTTCAGCCCTTCCATTTTTCACAAAAACCTGCAGCCTCTCCATCCATCAATGCATAAACAAAACACTCCCCAAACAAGTTTCCAACCCATTTCATCTCTTCTCAAAACTAAAGGGACACTGCAGCCTGATAAAATCACAACTGAATCTCCTTCCCTAGCAGCAGCAACCGTGAGACCAATTTCTACCATTATTTGTGCCGATCAATCTCCTCCATGCAAGAACATTAGCAGCCCATGACGAGGCATCTCTTAAATCATCATCGCTGTACCTCTTTCTTCATCTCTATAAAATCTTTCTTTCTTTAATAGTTTTTGCATCAGCAGTAAGGTCTTTAAGATTCGTCCCACAAATGATGAAGGTCTTTGTTACGCTCCACAAAACCGTGAAAGACTGAATTCGAGGCCTGAGCCTCCCCCCTCTGATGTACCAAATACCGACCATAAACGTGGTAAGCGAAGGACTGCCCAAGATGGAGGGGGCTTTTCGCCATTGGGTGTGCTATTGGCTACGATGGTCCTCCAGAAAGCTTCCTTTAGACCATCAATTGTGCCGTATGCATTTGGGATAGACGATGCATTGCTGCAATTATTCGGATACTCTTCATTAGCTTCAAGAGAATTAAATGCTGATAGCGTGCCTATGGAGTCGATAAAAATGGCTTGTAGTGAAACAACGTTATCATGAGAAAAATACTGGGAGTGTGGAATTTGTGAAGCCACGATCTGCTCGATAGATACCAAGAAGAAATACGACAGGAGCAGCTTTACACGACCAACAGACAACCCAAGAAGGTAGATTGTGTATGCAAGATGCTGCAACTTCTACGAAACGACCTCCTATCATTTTACGCACCATCGAGGGTTATTCGCAATCATTGAGATAGCATAATATTTTCAAACGGGAGAATGAATCAATCTGAGAATGTCCAAACCGTGTTTGTTATTTAAGATGATTTCGCGGGTGAAGTTGGTGAATATTTCAGGAAGCTGAATTCGATAATTGGAGGATACTTCGGTGAGCCCCTTTACGCAAGGAATACCAAGTATTCCATAAACCTTATCTCGTGCATCGGTAGCTTGCGCTTGCCTTGCTAATCAAGAGCTGGTAAGGCAGTATCTATGCCCTTATGATGTACCTCGCGTATATTCTTAATACGTAGAATATGTTTCCACTGCTGTCCGGAGTCCCTGAACGATCTTCTAGCCTGCGATCTATCGTGGCAACGGTTCGTGTTCGGTCGGTATCAGAAGTATGGGTGGTAATATATTGTAGGACAGTATCTTTCTTGCTTCTCAATCAGTTGACAGGCTTTCCATATAATCATGTAGAACACATAGAATAACCTCCCCAGAGAACGGGCGCATCCGTTCTAGCCATTGCCAGCTCTTGTAGAATCCAAAGACGGTGCCAGTATTGACAAGCAAAAGAAGGAACGGAGTGATTCAAAAGTGATCTCATGCCATGGTAAAGGTAATGGAGCCGACTCGACTGAACCGGCAGTGTTATGATGCAAGGTTCCATATTTGACCGCAAATTCCCCCAACTTTTCATCCGACCCTATTTCCTGTGCTAGCCATTTTAAGGCTGTATATGCTGTAGCTGTATTTGAAGTAGCTGCACCAAGAGCAATCACTACTTGCCATGCGGTTGCATAAAATATCTCGCATGAGCTTTACTTGCATTCCACGCTCATCCAAATCATCTTGGTTGATACATATAGCATCTATCCATAAATTAACACGTCGCCTGACCCAATTTGACTTTCTCAATTCCGATAGTGCTATATGCAAGTTCTGGGTGACTTGCATCTCGATCCATTGACTAATATTGTCTTTTTGTCGGCGGACTTCCCCAGACATACGAAAGTGCAACATATCTATCTGAAAGATGGGGTAACTCTTCATTGAACGCAACAGAATTTTGTGGAATACCTTGGGTATCTCTCAGTGACTTAATATACCCTTTCAAAGCACGATCAAAAATTCCCTTCTTGGCTTAAATAATGACGTGTAATCATATGAAACTTGATCATGACTTTGCCATTCTCTTTCTGCAACAGTTTCTTTATCGACAAATGTGGGTGATATACCAATTGATTTAAGCTTGACCGGACGCATTTGACAAGATATAATAGCACTATAATCAGGATCTGACAGAGAACCTGGCTCAAGACACAAAACGCGAATCTCATCGGCTCCCAGAGGTTGATAAAGAAACGGACTCCAAGTTGAACAATTGGCCCATAGTGATTTAGGGACCTATATGTGTAATTCCTGAGAGAGATAGTTCAGTTCAATATCCCAAGAGAGGTAATGGAAGCTGAACTCTTGTTTTCCAATGGTTTCTCCTTGCATTTTGATGCTTATGCTGCCCCCACCTATGCAGCCAGGAAGGAATGAACAATCAGCAATGCTTGTTGAGTGAAATTCACGTAAATATAGCTTATGAGCTACTTCGTTATAATTATAAACCCTTAATCTTCCTTTCAACAATATTACCGACAAATGTTGGACTCCAGCTAGGCGAAGGGCCAATTGATCGTGAATTGACTGCTCACGTGCTAAATGTTCTTCTTACAGTCAAGGTATATAAAGTATCCTTATCTCATCAGCAAGGTGTGATCAAAGACCCTTGATTCCATGTGCCAGAGTGCTAATACAATCGTCCCCTCCTCACCCAAAATGGCTAACCCTAGCCCCCCGAAGCTCTCCCAATCCCTTTTGGACAGAGCAAATGCCCTTACCACCAAAGCCAATGAGGCCCAAACCATCTTTGGCCGATTACCACCCTGTTGGACAGTTATTTGAGCTCCAACGAGGTCCTCTCTTCCTCCACGAGATCTCGAAAACTCCTCACCGCTCTTTGCCTCGATTTCAAAGCAACTACGGAAAGACACTTCGACGCACTCATTGCTGGGCACTACCCCCCCGCCCCAATACCACCATTACCACACCCACTGTCACGCCCACTGCCACCCCTCTCGCTCCCTCCTGCACAAACTCTCTGACAGGAGAACCGACCCCCAAGCCTTCTTACGCACAGAAAGCCCAAAATACCCCAGACACACCCAACCCCACCCCCAAAAACCTCAACCGGCCCCACTGGCACGAAACCACTAGCCCCTCCAACAGACAACCGTTTGTTTGTAAGAATTGACCATTCTCATCCAGCCCGAAAAGCAGGAACCTTCGCTATTCTCACAGCATTAAAAGAAAGTCCTTGGCCCGCCTCCTCTTTACTGAAAGAAGTACAGGAAGTCAAAACAGGCTTCGCCCTCTGCACCAACTCCCCTACTAATCTTGCGGCTCTAAAAACTAAAGAAGCTATTATTGCCACTGCCATAGGTAGCTGTAAAATTGAGACCCAAGAAAAATGGGCAACCTACCGACTCAACTATGTCCCCCGGAACGTTACGGTATTTAACGATTCCTTTGAAATGGGTTCCATCCCAGTCACAAAAGAAATCATCTACGAAGCTATAAAAGAATACTCCGGCCAAGAACTAACTCATGCTGTACAAACACAAACAAGCATGGCAGCTGACCTGTATTATTCCACCTGGATAGTTAGCTTTAAAGTAGATGCAATCGCATTGAAAAAATCACTAAAAATCCTCGGAACCAATATTCCGGCCACATTACTGATCCAAAAGCCGAAAACGATCCAATGCAACCGTTGCTACCAATGGCACAACTCCAGATCCTGTTCCAGACCCCAAACCTGTCGATTATGCGGCTCAACCAAACATACCGAAAACAATCATATTACCAAATGCGGCACGGCACACTCCTGCCCTGCCAAATGTCTACACTGCTGTGGACCACATCCAGCAGATGACCCCAAATGCCCCCTTCGCCCCGTCGCTAATAAGATGAAATCCAAATCAGAACGTCAATCGATCCGAAAAATCTATACAGAAGGCCGCGCCTTAACCTGTGCAAAGGCCGGTTGCACCAAGTCCCAAACCCCAGACGCCCAAAATGGAGGATTCCCCGAACCCCTCCGTAACGCCCTTACCCCCTCCTACCCAACCCTGCCCAAAAACCCCTACCCGACTTTTCGGATCCATCCACTCTGTTGGCCCCCCCAGCACCCGCCCTGCCAACCGATTCCTAAGCATCGAAGACCCATTCGTTATCCCATTTAATGAATCAAACTAAACCTTTATCTATTACACAATCAAATGTAGGCAAAGGAGCAACTTCACACGAACTTGCTCTTGCTCTAGCAAACTCAGACCAAACCGACATTATCTTGATCCAAGAACCATACATATTCTCGGACACATCGAGAAAAATCACTAAATCCCACCCTTCCTACGAAATCTTTACCCCCCTCGACGATTGGGAAACCATCCCCGCGTCCTTACATACATCAAAAAAGATATCGGCTTCCGAATCAACCAACTCAGACCCACAATCTCCCGAGATCTGATCTTCCTACAATTACTCTCGTCAAACAACTCATCCTTTACAATCATTAACATATACAACGCCCCCCCCAAATGTCTAGACGAAAACCAAGCGATCAAAACATTATTGGAATTACAAGATTTCTCACATAACCCCACCCTTCTAGTTGGAGACCTCAATCTCCATCATTCATATTGGGACCCCCCACACATACCCACCTCCCCATTAGCAGAACCATTCATCGAATGGACCAACACACACAATCTCAGACTCATCTCTCCCCATAGGCATTCCGACTCATTCGAGAGGTAATGTACTCGACCTAGCCTTCATCTCAGGTCCATTTACAGCATCCACCTCTATAGCGGACCACCTGGATTGTACTTCAGACCACAAAACTCTGAAAACCCTACTATACTGGAACTGCCGCAGCTTAAAACCCACACCGAAATTGATGCTAAAGACTCTGGACGAGAAGCTCTTCGGAGAATTACTTTCAGTAAACCTAACCAATATCGACTCTCCAACAGATTTTGCTACCCCTTCTGATTTAGACAAATTTGCTTTGAGCATTACACAAGTACTCAAAGAGGCATATACAGGCTCTGCAAAAAGATCCTCGAACGGCCCCTTACAACAGCCCTGGTGGAATGAAGACTGTACTCAAGCCTGCCGAATCCACAGAACAGAGAATTCAACCGATTCCAAACGCTCCCTCCGAAAAACAATCCGCAAAGCAAAACAATCCTTTTACATCGCAAAAGTTGATAAAGTAGAGAAGATCAACGATGTCTTTAGAATGGCTAAATGGCATCAAACCACAGGAGTATATCGGACCCCCCCCCTGAAAGACCCAATCAACCACGAAATCGCGAACAATATTGAAGAGAAAAGAAAAGTCCTCGTCAAGAACCTATTGACGAACGCGGCAGAAGTTGATGACATCCCATTCGACGTCCCAACAATCCCTGGTCAATACATCCCCTTCCCAAGAATCGTTATGAGTGATCTAGAACAGGCTATTCTAAAAGCTGGCAACACAGCACCTGGCGCAGACGAGATCCCAACCAGGATCCTGCAAATTGCTTGGTCAATAATCAAAGACTTCGTCCTCCTACTCTTCAGGAAGTGCCTCGAATTGGGACACCACCCCGAATGCTTTCGACTCGCCACCACGGCGATTATCCCGAAGCCCAACAAAGCCGATTACACCAACCCAAGATCCTACCGCCCTATCGCTTTGCTTTCAGTTCTGGGTAAAGGCCTCGAAAGACTCGTCGCTAAGAAAATGTCATGGCTAGCTATACACTACAAGACACTCGCAAGCCAACAATTCGGTGCTCTACCATTACGCTCTTCGGTCGATCTTACAACTTGCGTAACGCATGATATCGAATCAGCTTTGAAAGCAGGCCAAAAAACAACGCTGCTTACTATGGACGTAAAAGGGGCCTTTGATGCAGTATTGCCAGGCCGACTTATAAACAGACTCCGCGAACAAGGTTGGCCAAACAATCTGGTCAAATGGATCCAATCCTTCGCTACTAACCGTTATATAAAAATCCGATTGGACGGCGAAACGGGCCCAAAGACAGCCTTGAATTGCGGCCTACCCCAAGGTTCCCCAATTTCACCGATTCTGTTCATGCTCTACATTGCCCCTATCTTCTGGATGGGAAACCCCATGAAGAGGTTCGGATATGCAGACGACATCGCTTTGCTGGCCTCCTCGGACTGCCTACAAGAGAATTGCGAAGTACTTCAAGCCAATATGCAAGAGGCCCTCGACTGGGGGAAATCAGAAGGCATCACCTTCGATCCCAAGAAGTCCGAACTGAACTGATCCATTTCTACAAGGGCCATCGCACACTGACAGACGCCCCGGCTGTACAAACAGAAGGCCTAAGAATTGAAACGAAACCTGGCCCCCTTCGATGGTTAGGGGTTTATTTCGATAGGAAACTGAGTTTTAAATCACATGTCAAAATCCTCTCTGCAAAGGCCCTAAAGGTAGCCAATGCATTACGCTCTTTCAATAACACTTGCCGCGGAATCCCCCCTTGTTTCACCAGACGAGTTGCCATAGCCTGCGCACTGAAAAAATGCTATTTTGCATCGGAAACTTGGTGGCCAGGCCGGTTCAGGCCCAAGAGCAGCATCTCTAACCTCAAAATTTCGAATCGAGTAGATGGGCATCTAGGCCTCCTAAACAAAGTCGTTTTGACCTGCGCAAGAGCCACTTTACCGGTTTACAAAACCACCAATCTAGCAGTACTACACGAAGAATCCAAACTCAGACCTGCAGAGATCGAACTGAACCAAACATCACAGCTCTTCGCTGTCCGCACCACCAGACTAGACCCATACCACCCCCCTTCGGATAAGGGCTGACTTAGTGAAGTCCGGTAATAGACGACTCCCAAGTTCGAGATTCGCAAGGACCATTGTTGCTTTACCCCCATCGGAACAAGTAAACCCTTTAGCTCACCCTCCATGGGAACAAAGAGAAACCAGAGCCGAAGCCGAACTACGCGTCGTCGGCCCCTTGGGAAGATCAAAAGCCCAAGCAGCCAAAGACTTCAAGACCTTCTACGCTTCGATCCCAAGGAATGACCTTCAGGTCTTCTCAGACGGCTCAAAGAGCGAAGGCAAAGATGGTGCTACAGGAGGCGGCTACATTGTCACTCAATACGATATAGAGGTGGCCCGTCACGCGTTCTCATTAGGCCTCAACGCCGAAGTATTCGACGCTGAAGCCACAGCAGCAACTAGAGGAGCGGCAGCGGCCTTAGCTCAACCCTCGGCCAGATTTGCCAAAGACCTCTGGATATTTTTGGATAACTACGAAGTGACTCTGCGACTAGGCTCTCACTTTAATGGTTCATCTCAATCGGTCTTTGATGATTTCTTAGATATCTCTCGAGCCTGGGCGCAAAGACCTCGACTCCCACACTTACCCCCCGGCGAAATACGCATCCGCTGGGTCCCAGGACACCTCAATATCCTTGGGAATGAAGCGGCAGATAAAGCTGCAAAGGAAGGAGCAGCTCTTCCCCCCCCTCTAATCCGATCTGCACCCTAGCATCACTCAAGAGACTAGCCAAAGTCAACGCTTGCAAAGCTGACACTCAACTATGGAACACCATAAGCCCTCAATACTACAAGGACTTACTGTACACACATACAGATAATACAATACTACTTTCCCTCAAAAGAGCAACCCTGAGCTACATCCTTGCAATCAGATCCCAACATGGAGACTTCGCAAAATACCACGCACGCTTCAAACACACCTCAGCACTTCTCCTCTGCTCATGCGGGAAAAGGAAGACCCCATTACACTTATTCTTTTGCAAAAGAGGGAAAGCGTATTCGACGCTGATAAAAAGCCCCCCATCTGAAGCCATCCCATGGCTTCTAAGCTCCCCCCTGGCGCAATCAAACTCGCCGAATGGCTAGAATCCACCAGATTCTATCAGGAAATCTGCCCACGGCATACAGCTACAATTTTTTTTAAAAAAAAAACTTCTTTGTTATCGGTTTTTAGCAGGTACGGACAAGGCGTTTAGGCTATCAAGGAAGGTTAGGTTATTCGGACGAAAAAAAAAACCCCCCCCAGAAAGGTAAAAAAAAAAAAAAAAAAAAAAAAAAAGCGAAAGAGGAGATAGGGAGAGAGATCAAGAGTTAGTGTTCTAGTGGACGGAGTTGACCACAGAGACCTCTACAAGCCTGACAGCTTTAAATTCTTCACGACGGCAATCATGTAAACCATGCCTTAGTACCTGTAAATTACAAAAATCCTAGCTAGCTAGTACTCCACCCAGAGGCCCCCTCTGGGCGTCATTTGTCCAACCCTGGAATAGATGGCTAAGGTTTGCACGTGCAAGCACGTGCGGCCTACGGCCTATGACGATAAATACATCAAATCAAATCAAAATCATATCAGCTATAAATATAATTTTGGTGATTTTAGGGGGTCCGTAGTTAAAAATTTGCGGCTTATAAAAGTAAAATGCCTTTGCATTTATCTTAATAATTATAACATTCCATTTTTTTATGCGATTTGTTATATAAACTGATTTCTTATCATTCATATTATTATTATACCTATTTGTTACAACGGATTAGTAACAGGCTGTAGAATCACCAACTTATAGGCTATAATGGTATTATAGGCCTCAGTGATTCAGCTGCAGTATACCGAGGGACACTAGGTACCCAAGGAAAGCCCAGGCATGTAATAGTATTAGTCATAGGATACCCTAGAAACCTAGAACACAGTTCCCAGGACAGAAGGTCCTAGGAAAGACAGAAACACAGTAAGCAAGAAGGCTTCACTAGGATTAGTAATGTCCCAGGGGATTAGCCCTAGGACAAAAGAATAAGCTAGGACACCAAGAGTCACGGGATTAGTGTCCCGTAATGGACAGCTCAGGAACGACAGCGCTCCAGGAGCGACCGGCTGTCCCAGCTGTCCAAGTAAGACGAAGATCTATATAAGGGAATGGGTTTCATTATAATGTAGAGCTTCGTGCTCAAGAACAATCATTAGTTTCATTACTATAGTTACGAGAATTGCAACCAGTTACAACCTTATTGAATTCCTATTGAAGTCTAGTCTAAACCACCCTCGAGAGATCTCTAGACACTTTCACGTGACCCTAGAGGCAGCTCCCGTAACACTAATTCTATTCTATAATATATATATATATTTTTGAAAGATAAAAAATAATGTTTCAAATAATAATATTTCGCAATAATAAGTATTTCCTTTTTTTTCTATATTACTTTTATTTATTGATTTAATTACAAAATATATTTTAAAGATTCTTTAAGCTATAGCTGTCACGAATGGACTACAAACGGATGCCGGCTGAAAAGGATGCGGACACGTGCGGCCTGCGCACGTGTCCTGACAGGAATGGTTTAGTCACGCGCGGTACCCGCACGTGCCAGGTCACATGTACGTAGCTATAAAATAGGTAGATAGACGGCCATTTCTCTGGTCCTTTAGTTGTAGATTCTAAGGATACTTTTGACCCTGTTTATTCAGCTCTTATACGGCATAAGCGTCACAAATAGCAATCCTATAATATAATTCAATTTTTTTATTAGTATTGTTTTTGTGACGCTTATGCCGTATAAGAGCTGAATAAACAGGGTCAAAAGTATCC
>QKRW01000110.1:0-26751 GCA_003260565.1 Monilinia fructigena
TTTACTTAGTCAACCTGCTAGAAAGATGGTTGATGTTACAGACACTTTGACTGGGCAATCTACCATCTTTGATTCTATAGCTTCAGCTGCTAAGTTTTAAATGTTAAGGGTACTCAGATCAGTAACTATTTTTTAAGAAACCAAGTCAAACCCTTTCAGAAAAGGTACATTTTCAAGTTAATCGATAAGCCAGTTATCAGTGAAAAAGTTGATATAATTGAAAGCATAGTGTAGGTATAGAAATAGAGGTATTAAACCTGAGTACTAATGTAACAACGACTTACAGTTCTATTCGTGCCGCAGCTAGATAATTAGGGCTAGAACATTCAACTATAAACAAATATATAAAATTAGACGTACCGTACAAAGACCTCTACGTATTTAAGAAAAAATAATTTTTGTTTTTTAGTATATTACTTATATTAAGGTAAGGTTTTAAATTTTACGTCCAGCTTTGTTGGGGCGGAGCCCTGTAAGCCGCTAATCCACAGTTTCTTAGGCCAAAATCGGACTCAGTTCAGCATTTCTTTCTTTATTTTTGCACTTTTATTTTTATTATTCGACCTAGAAATATTATTAGTATATCCCTATGTAGTTAGTGCATATACAAATGGTATATATGGTTTAGTTATAATGCTAATATTCTTTTTAGCATTAACATTAGGTTTTGCCTTTGAATTAGGTAAAAACGCTTTAAAAATTGATAGTAGACAAAGCTTGACTTTACTTGACAACAAATCAAGTAAAGTTGTGTTTATCCAGCTTTTGTTTTTTTTCCCTTTTTTTTATAATAAATAATTTGATTATCACGTAATAATCAAATTATAATTATAAAAAAAGGGAAAAAAAAAGGGGGAGGAATATCTTTTAGTAAATTGTTGTGTACTATTATTATTTACTAGTGCTTATATGTTAATTACTTTTTATTTTTATGATGTGACAGCACAGGCTGACACATTTGATGTTAATTGAAAAAATAAAGGGGGGGGGTATTATTTTGGCCACCAAGTTTTTTTTTATAATTATAAGTTTATTATCTATATAGTAATAAAATTCTTTATTAAAAAAAAGGCAAAATTTTAGGGGGGGGGGGGCCTTAAATGTTTAGCCTTAAAATACTCTTTATATAAATAGATTATTAAGCCTAAAAAATAAAATTGGAAGCATAGGTGTTTCAATCTGCCCTTCACTTGTTTCTTTTTAGTAAATGAAAAAAAGGTAAGAATACTTTTGATAAGGTTACTTTTTTATATATCTAGAATAGAAAAAAACATTTTTATAAATATATATGCTTAATATGATAAATTTAAATCTTCTTAATAATTGTGATGCGCCTAGACCTTGGGGTCTATATTTTCAAGATAGTGCTACACCGCAAATGGAAGGTCTAGTTGAATTACATGATAACATTATGTTCTATTTAGTTACAATCTTATTTGGTGTAGGATGAATAATGATTTCTATTGTAAGAAATTATACATCCGTAAATTCACCTATAAGTCATAAGTACTTAAATCATGGTATTATAGTGCCAACTCACAAGTGTTCAAATAATAGTTATAACCACTCCTTAGGTCTATATAATTTTTCTGTCACTAATTTTTTAAAAGTACGTACTTATTCTACCTCTTCAAATTCAAATGATAACAATGAATTTAACCATGATAAATTTATCCCTTCGCTTACGCAGATAATTTATGAAGATGCCTTTGCCATGAAAAAGGCAATCTTAAAGGATAATGCTGGTAAAGCTGGAATTTATATGTATACTAATAAAATCACGGCTGATACTTATGTGGGACAATCCATTGACCTTCGTAAAAGATTCCTGAACTACTTTAATCTAAGCTATATAAACAATAGGAATGAACTTGTAATAAATAGAGCTTTAATAAAATATGGGTATTCAAAATTTTCTCTTACTATTTTAGAGTATTGTGATATATCTGATTTGGATATTAGAGAACAGCATTACTTTGATACTCTTAACCCCAAATATAATATTCAAAAAGTAGCTGGAGGTAGTTCTAGAGGTTTGATCTTGTCTGAGGGAACCAAAGACAAAATTAGTAAAGCCTTAAAAGGAGTTTATAAGGAGGATAAAGCTTACTGGTATGGTCGTAAAATGGGCGAAGCAACCAAGAAACTTATGAGCTCAAAAAGAAGGGGTGAGCTTAATCCTTTGCATGGTAAATCTCATAACGATGAAGCTAAAGAGCTAATGAGACAAAAGGCGTTAGGTAGAAAGTACTCTGAAGAGACCAAATTATTAATGAGTACAAAGCGTGGAAATCCTGTAAATATATATGAAAAGTTTTCATCTGAAGGGTTTAAATTAATAGGTAGTTTTGTTTCAGCGAGAAGAGCTGGTAAATTTTTAGAAATTAGTGGTAGTACTGTTATAAGTTATATGAGATCCGGAGCGGTGTTTAAAGACAGATATAAATTTTCATCTAAGTAAGGATGAAAGAATATTAGAGTAACTATGAGTAAGTTTAATTTCACTATAAGCTATAAACTCCTAAAGCCTTAGATACCATAAAGAAAATAAAAATAGGCTTTGTCGGTGATAATTCTGAAGGATGCTGGTGGCGGCTTCGCCCGCCCGCCACAATGGACTATTAGCAGGAAACCTAGGGTAAATACCTTAGTAGGATCCTCAGAGACTATACGTGAAATACCTTATATGGGGTAAGACATAGTCCGGTTAAGTATGAAAATACTTAAGTTTTGACACTAATAGAGTTAATATGAACAATTACTCCTGCCATAATTTTAATTTTAATCGCCTTTCCATCTTTTAAATTATTATACCTAATGGATGAAGTGAGCGATCCCGCCATGTCTGTATTAGCAGAGGGTCACCAGTGATATTGAAGTTATCAATACCCTGACTTTTTAAATACAGACAATGAGTTTATAGAATTTGATTCCTACTTAGTGCCAGAATCTGACTTAGAGGAGGGAGGATTGAGAATGTTAGAAGTAGATAATAGAGTTATCCTACCAGAATTAACACACGTAAGATTTATTGTTACAGCAGCTGATGTTATACATTCTTTCGCCTGTCCTGCTTTAGGTATTAAATGTGATGCATAAAAAAAAATAAGTGTAGGCTACTTATTAATTGTGCAATAAAGAAGAGCCAAACTCCGGGGAAGCCCTAAAGCTCTAGTAACCAAAGTCTCCCAGGAAGCTGGGAGACCGGCCTGATTAATGGCTCAGGGTATGGTAACATCACTAGAGATGACAGTAATGTAAATGGGTTATCGTGGATCTAAACCAGAATTTGTCTGTAAAAGAGCAACGAGTAGACGGTTCTTAAACTTTTATAGTTGTAAGGTGTACTCTAGTCGTCGGGAAATCCGGTTCTAGGAAGAAATCAAGTAGATAGGCTTATCTATCTATAAAGTAAACCTAAATTAAAGTTACTACAATAGCCTTGGCCTAACAACTATTTAGGATAATGTTGTAATTCGATCCTAATTTAAACCATGTGTTTAAGGATATAAACGTGGTAAACTCTAGAATAGCCGTGGTTATGGGTATTATCCTTTTAATTATATCCTTAAAATTTTTAATGTACTTATATAGAGTCACAAAACTGTCATCAACCTTAGAAAATAAACTTAGTATAGGTAGACAGGTACGACCTAGTATAGGTAATAAACTACATAGAATGCCACGGGCCTCTTATATATTAAACGCAAAAGTGGAATGGTTTAAAGTCCGTTTGCAAAGTGTAAGTGCATTAAACTCCTGCTACGCAATATTTTAGTCGAATGCAGCTACAGCTCTTTTACAATAGTAAAACATCTCGTTCTCAACTTCTAGTTCAAGAACATATAGTCAAAGGTAACCCTACTAATTGCGAAGTTATTAATAGTGTTTTACTTAATCAAAAAGTTGCTATATCTCCAAAAGAGCTAGATGAACTTTTAAGCCTTCCAAGCGTAAAATTCGATTTACCTTTTTCTGATGAAACATACCCTTCATTATTAACGTTAATAAGAAAACCACGTTCTAAACGTAGTAATACAGGAGTCTATATTTTTACTCATAAATCTACAGGTAATAAATACGTAGGTTCAAGTAATGATTTAGCTAGAAGATTTAAACAATATTTTTACAAACATCTATTGTTTGCTAATAAAAGTTATGGGTTAATGCCTTTGATTAATCAAGAAGGATTAAGTGCATTTAACTTACAAGTTATTGTAGTATCTTCTACTTATCCTAAATATTCACACTGCTTTTTAGAACAATACTTTTTATTAGACAAAAGTTTTAACTTAAATACTCAAAGAATTGTTAATTTTAGAGTTAACCAAGGACTTAAAGTGTTTTTATATGATTTAGATTATAAAACTTTATATTATTCAAGTAACTCTTTAAATGCTTTCTGTGCGGATTTAGGAATACACAGCTCATCTTATAGAAAATGTATATCAAGTGGTGTTCCTTACTTAGGTTTATTTGTTATTTCAAATAATTTAATAGAGGATGCAGTACCAGCTAATTTAACTGAATCTGAAGTGGGTGAGTTATTAGCTAAACGTAGAAAATAAAATTTAGATAAGCAAGCTATAGATTTAGGTAAAGTCATAGAAGTATTTGATAAAGATACCAATGAAAGAAAAACTTACCCTTCTACTTCTAAAGTTGCATATAGATTAGGTACTACTAGAACCACAATTAGAAGCTATATTAGTAAAGGTAAAGCATACAAGAATCGTTATTACTTAAAATTTACTGACAGTAGTAAATATGGCTTCGCTAGAAAATTATAAGATATTATGTAATCATGGTATTATACGCTGGCAGATTTATTAGGCGAGGTTAGGTCGAAGTTGTAGCACGACCCCGGAAGATTAAATCAAGTATCTGTTCTTATAAACAGAGAAGGAACATTCTATGGTCTTATGAACAATGGCCAAAACTGTAGTGAACCTATGGTTACAAATCATCAAATTGCGGGAAACCCCTAAAGAAATCTTAACCAAGTAAGTATGGTAACATAACTTATGGCACAGGTAATGACTTGTGGTTATTTTTTGGGTTATCTATCAAATAAATAACCCAAAAAATTAGGTAAAATAAAGATTTATTATTCAATGGGCAATCCGCAGCCAAGTGCCAAATATACAATATTTGGTATGCAGTTCATCGACTAGACGGTGGTTGGTATTATTAGTTTTAATAATGCTTAAGATATAGTCAGACCCCACCTGAAAAGGTGCAGAAAAATATTTTAGTGGGTATTCATGATATTTTTTGTTAAATAGATATATATTAATTCGTTAATTATATTTAGGGATCTCTACAATAGTTTGCTAAACTTCTTTTAATGAAAAAAAAAAAAAAAAAAATAAAATTTAATATAACACACATGAAGCACTTGTCTTTCATATCCTATATCCCCCCCCCACTACGGTGGGAAGCTACGGAGAAAGACTATTGTAGTATTTGCAAGATAAGATTAGTAGAAGTATTTATAATAATCCTTTTATATTTGATAAACGTATTGGATTAGGTTCTATAGCAGCTATATCTTTAACTAGATATTTTAGTTCAAGTAGATCTTTTAGTTCAATTAGAACTTTGGTAAATAATCCAGAGTCTTTAGCGTTAGAGCATATCAATAGCGGAAAACCTACTACTTCATTAATTATCAATAAAATATTATTGAATCAAAATTTATTAGTTACTGACTCTAAATTAGAAGAATTATTAAAAGTTAAAGGTGTAGAACTGGATCTTCCTATATCTACAGCTGAAAATAAAAAACTTTTCGCGGAATTAACGGGTAAATCTAAATATAAAGGTTTTTCAGGTATATATATATTTATACATAAAAATACAGGTCATAAGTACGTAGGTTCATCTAATTTGTTAAGACGTAGAATGGATTACTATTTTAAAGGAGATTTCCCTTTAATGGGTAAATTTTTACCCTTACTCGAGAAAGATGGGGAAAAAGCTTTTAAATTAAATATCTTTAAATTAGATAGTAATGTATTTAGTAATCAAGACGCTTTAATATTAGAACAGTATCATTTATTAAATAAAGAATTCAACTTGAATACATTAAGAGTTGTTAATGCTGGATCTTCAAAAGGTGATCCTGTCTATGTTTATGATTTAACATGTAGTACTCTTTATTATCATGCTAAATCTAATATTGAGTTAAAAAGAGTGTTAAAAATACATACTGAAACTAGTAAAAAATATGTAGATTCTAAGTTACCATATCTTAATAAATTCTTACTATTAAGCTATCCTATACCTACAGCTCTAACAAGCAATCTTTCGGTGGATGAATTAGTAGATATGATGCAAAAAGAAAGACGTGATAGCTATATTTTAGGTACCCGTAGAAGTATTTCAGTAGAATTAGAAATTAAAGAAGGAAATACATTTGTAGATTATAGAGGCCAAATTTTTAATTTTGATTCTTTAACATCTTGTATTGAATATTTAAGTAAATTAGGTTTAACTATTAAAAGAGACACTCTTACTAGATATATAAACAATGAAAAAGTGTTTCATAATTTCTTATGTAAGTACTCAAATAAAGTTTTACCAGATAATTTTGAAGAAGTAGGTTTAATTATTGATGAATATAAAAAATTAAAAGTAGATACAGAGTTAGGTTTATTCAAAGTTAATAGAAAGAATAAACCTATTTTAGTAAAAGGAAAAAATTTTGGGAAAAATTTTGAAAGTATTACTGATACAATTAAATTCTTTAATACTTTAAATATTAAATTAGATAGAAAAACTATATATCTTCGTATAAAAGACGGAAAAATATATAAAGATTATTATTTTTTCTTATAAATAACTAGCTTTCGCTTGGCTTGCCTAGCTAAAGCAAGGCAGAGGCTAGATAAAAATATTATCTTTTACATATATAGCAATATATATATTAGCCCATTACATTAGATAAACGTGGAGTTATTTCGCTATGTTCAGTTTTAATTTTTAGGCTTAATAAAAGCTCAGGAAGATATGGTTCTCCGTCTAGTTCTTATAGAGGTTATTGTCAGAATAGAGGCTATAGTACTAATGATTATATAAATAAACTTAGTGAAAAAGTAAAAACTGAGTATGACAATTTACCAGATAACTCTATAATTAAACGCCCAGAATCTTTGGTTTCTTCTAGAATGGTTTTGTCTTCTTCAGATGTAATTGTAACATTATATGGTTTAGTTGCTAATAAAGAGATGAAAGATTTTTTTCATATTCCGGTAAATTTTTATTTACCCGGTATATATTGCTTTTTAAGTAAAGACGGTTTATCTTATTATATCGGCTCGTCTTTAAATATGCGAACAAGATACAATCGTCATTTGTATATTTAAAGCAGCATTCTAATAAAAGATATTCTGAGGCTAACCCTAACTTTTATAATGATATGAATAAATATGGCTTAGATAGTTTGTCTTTTGGTTGTTTATTAATAATAAAAACTATCTAGGTATGTTTACCCAGCTTTTATTTTTTCCCTTTTTTTTATAATAAATAATTTGATTATCACGTAATAATCAAATTATAATTATAAAAAAAGGGAAAAAAAAAGGGGGGGATTTAACCTTTCTTTTTTTTTTCTACGCCAAGCAAGTTTTTTTATAATTATAATAAATCTATATATATAATAGTTAAATTATTTATTAAAAAAAATTTGGTTTTGCTCCTAGTTTTTTTGGTTATTTATTTTAATTATAATAAAGCTATAGATGTAATAATTAAATTATTTATTAAATAAATAACCAAAAAAATATGGCTTCGCTAGAAAAAAAAAAATTATGGCTTCGCTAGAAAAGGTGTTTTTAACTGCACTAATGCAACTAGATCTTTTAATTACTGAACAATTTTTTTTTAGATACTTTCGGTCTTTCCTTAAATGTTGCTCCAAAGGTCGGTACGAGAGAAAGTAGTATATTACCTGATGAAACCAGAAAAAAATGTGTGATGCTCATCTAAGTTTAGATATTACGCTCATCCCCCCCCCCTGCTACATAGCTATCTACCTTCAAGATAATATCTATCTTTACTCTACAACTCCTGGTTTTAATAGTATTTACTATCATAACATGTTTAGGTTAGCCTTTAATAAATATTTATTTAAATTAATGATCATTATTATGAATCATCATTATTAATGATTGAGTATAATAGGCTTGTTTATATAACTTTTTACTTTATAATCAACCTACAGAAAAAACAATAAAGCAAAACTACTTACCTTGCGAAGCATGAATCAGTTTTACCCGTATATATCTACAAAAGGTAGTAACCCCTATTAGTGGTGTGCGAATAAAGAGTCTGATGATTTATTGTTCTAAGGCCACCGCCATATTTTACGCTACAAAAGGTACAACAAAATGTTGTAAGAAAACAAAACCAAAAGCGATAAACATTAATAAACTACTATGATATAAGGGAAAGTAGTTGCCAACAAAACACATTTAAATTATCTAAAAAAGGTAATAAGAATAAAGATAAAGCGAATAAAACTTAGACACAAAAAATATGAAGAGAGAAAACATTAAACAAGTTATAAAAAATTACTAATAATAAAACAAAAGATAAAATAACTAACAATAAAAATAAAAATAAAAATATATTTTTTTTAGAACTAAAATCTTCAGGGGTATTTAGAGTAAGTAGTAACACCTCTTATGTACGGTCCGAATCACTAAAAAAAAGTCCGAATCATAACCAGTAAGAGAAGAAGAAGCCTCACCCGTTTCACGGGTGTCACGAGAAACAGGTCGCTTATCTTCAGCCATTTTAGCCTTTTCATAAATTTTTAGCCCTATACTCTCTCTATTTTTTATTGTCAGCTTCCTTTTGTTCTTTCGTCCTATTATTACGCTTTTGTCTTTTTTTTTTTGCATTCTCAGCTTCCTTTTGTTCTTGCGTCTTATTTTTACGCCTTTCTCTTTGGTCTTCAGCATTTTTTTGCTCTCTCAGCTTCCCGTTCTTCTTCCGTCATACCAAGTTTTCGATTTTTTTTATATTCTGCCGCTAAATGACCTTTTGCCTCTTTTCTTTGGAATTTTTTCAGTTCTTCTCCACCAAGCTATATTTAGCTCTATTTTTCTAGCGAAGCCATGTTTATCTAAAATAGTTTATTTATTTTTTGTATAATAACCATGGAACCTATTACTATCTTCTATTATTTGTCTATCATCCCTAAAATATCCTTTTCTTTTTCTTTCTTCTGAAATAACATCTCTATCTTCCATATAATATTCATGCTTCTTAATCTTAGCAGCAGGTTTAGCACGAGATTCTTTGCTCCGCACCAGCAGCTTTTTTGTATCTTTCTCTACTTGTCTGGTTTTTCCCAATTCTCCATTTCACCAGGTTTAATACCAATATATTTAATATTGGGTCCTTACCTTAATGGTTTTTATTGATCAGATTCTCTATAAAGTTCTGCTGCACCCATCCTAGAAGATTCCCCCTGTCCAGCTAATAGTCATGATCTAGTGATTCAGCCATTGCTTCTCTCAAATCACGTGCTTCAGCTTCAGCAATTTGTTCAGCAGGGTTTTCCAACTCACTACTATCACTTTCATCTTCAGAGCCAGAATCACTTCCAGAAGAGTCATCCTCAATAGCGGGGCGTTTACCTTTACCTTTAGCCGATTTACCTTCTTGGCTAGGGAAAAACTCCTCATCCCCACTATCGCACTTAGCAACAAAATATTTTATAATTTATAGACGTAAGTCGTTAAAAGTAGATTGTAGTCATAGACATCAATCTTTAAAAGTGAATTCTAGTCATAGCCATCCATTCTTAAAAGTGGATTGTAGCCCTAGCCATCAATCATTAATAGAGATTAAAACCCTAAAAGTGGAAACTTCTTCTGCGCAAGCAAGAGATGCTTCACATGCTTCGCATCTTTCCAGATATGAAGCACATGCTTCATTACCACAGTCAAAACTAAAGAAAAAATTACTTGGTGGAAACTTTTAAAAGAATAACCTAAACAAACACCAATACTACAAAGGAAGAATCTATTAAAAGTAATAGCTTTAAACACATTAGGACTAAATAGACTCAAATCTAGTTCAATCTTCTCATTTGAGCTAAAAATATTTAGATATAAACAGCTAATAACACTCAAGCTATAAACAACTGAAGGTAATAAACTTACACGTAGTCATATCCATATAATTAAATTAGATGAAGACAGACCTAATAAATAGATTAAGGAGTTTATAATAATAAATGCACACACAATAACCGCTAAAGATAAAAGTATTAATTGAAGTAATGAGTAGGAAACCATAATACTACGAAGCATTTTTCATATATTATATTTATTACCTAATAGTAAATTTAAAGTAGCCAAGCTTAAACCATAAATTAGAGAAGAAGAAATAAAGAATAAAGAGAAGATATTATATGGTGGTATACTATAGACATCTATAGTATGAAAAAAGATAAGCATATTAGTATAAAAAATAGCTTGGTGGACAATTAATATAAAAAGAAACCAGATAAAAAAGATAAAGATATCCTTTTTACTAGGTATAGTAACAATTTCATCCCTTTGACTTTTATTTTCTATGAATAAAAAGATTTTTTTTTATTAATAGGTGTACTAAATAAAAAAGTAACTAAAATTTTAATAGGTGTACTAGTAAAAAAAAAAAAATAAATAATTTATAAGCAAATCAATCGGAACATATATAACTATATAAAGCATTAGTCAATATAGTTAATTGATTAAGTATACTATGAAATTGTAAGGGTGAAAAACTGTGTGATTTATCCAAAAACCTTGTAAATCATTTTTTACCATTTCTTTTACCAGAATGATAAGATCTAAAACAGTTTCCCGAAAAAGTAAAAATGCTTTTATTCGTCCCATGTCTAGCAGTCGGAAGACACGTTAAAAGACAAAAACTCGTTCTATCTTTCATTCTAAAGGTCGAAAGATCAAGACTCCTATAATTGTAGTTATTAAAATTTTTCTTTATCATTTTTATTTTATATTTATATTAAACTTCCTCTTAATCTAATCAATAAAAAGCAACTATACAGAATTGTGTTCACCTATAAACAAGCTCTTTGTAAAAAAGTAACTCATTACATAAATATATCTTAATTATTTATACATAAAAAAAACGACTGTAACATCTGAAGGGATTTTGGTCCTTCATAGATCGTCATTACATTAAAATAAACAGGTTGGCATCACTTTAATTGTTATCTGAAACACCCTACAACTTACAACTTACATCTCATTGTTGCTATTTAACAAACATAATCAAGCCCATTCTTGTGAAACGAGCAATCATTTTACAATTTATATCATAATTAAAGGTTTATAAATATATAAATCATATTTCTATACAAAAAAATATTAGTTTTCTGGTAAACTTGCCTTGTTAATTACTGCTATTTACGATATATTTATTGGCTAGTATTTGTTAGATTAGCGGATAAGGCTCTTAACAAACACCTTATGAATTGAACACTTTTTACCAAATCCAAAACACATCGAATATAATGCACACAAAAAACTTATTTAACAATTATTGTTAAACTTTTATTAAATTTTTTTTTTTTTTTTTATTAGTTTTTTTAATTAACAACAGGGCGAACAGATTAGTAATTTTTAAAAATTACTAAAAAATGCAGGCATGCTTCGCCAGCAGAACGTTATATACAAGCGTTAAATATTTAGTAGAGATAAAATTTTAAACTATGTTAATAACAATTCTCCCTTATACATCTAAAAAATAAAAATTCATTTATCTTTGTATAAACCATAAAAAAGAGAATTTATCTTTAAAAATTTAAACCCTTGTTTATTATAAACCCGGGATTTAAAGGGGGCCCCTCCCCGCCCCCTTTTTCGTGACTAACAACCCTAAAATATAGTCTCCGCTTATTCTAATATTTAATAATAGAACATATTTATTTTATTATCTAAGAAAAAGATAGATATATTTATATATCTATCTTTTATTTTAATATGCTAAAACAAATTTTACTTTATAGTAAAACATACATACCAAGGAAAAACAGCAGCGATTAAAGTATTTTTATAATTACAAATAACTGCTATCTGTTTGATATTATCGGAATTAAAATATCTGGACCGAAGAAGGAGTATACAGCCTAGGTAATATGGTTATAAATTATATAAACAATTATAAGCAATAATAATATATACTATTGTTCTTCTAATCAAGTTAAGAATTTCTCTATTGAAACTGATTCTATTACTATAGGCATAGAACTGTGTAAAATACCACATATTTCGCTACATTGCGCTTCTCTACTATAAATTTAATGTAATTAATAAATCTTACTTTTTAATAACTGTCAATTAGACAGATAAACACTTTGAAGTACTATTTTTGGTGAAAAGACATTTGTATATATAAAAGAGTAATAAGAAAAAAAGCTTTATTAAATACCCCAGCGAAGCAGCACGGTAAATATAACATAAAGAAAATGATATACATTTAATAAAGTAGTATTTACCTTTACATAACTTATTCTTATCTAAATAGGTTGTACTAAGGGAAGAAGGCGAAAGACCATAACTTTTAGCTGCAGCCCTTAAGCTACTATAAGTATCCAAGAGATTTGGATTTTTATCCAAACCTTGAATTTTATATGAACGCTCACTAACTGAGTCCCCTTTTTCTATCAGTAATACAGGTCCTATTTTACTCTCCAATAAATACCCAGACTTTAGATAAAGACTAACTTTATTACGATTAACCTCGAGATATTCCGCTACTTTCAGTATCGAATCAAATTCTCCAACCACTTTTTGATTAGAGTCTTTTACAAGAACAGCTCTACCTACCGGAGGAAAGAAATTCACTTATAGCTGTTCTTATTTCGCTTTCAGGACTTTCCTTCTCTCAAACTTCTAATCCCCAGCGGAGCAGGGGATAAAGCTTTAGCTCTAATTGCTTTTCACCGGAGGGGGTCTTCCTTTACGGGGCCCCTGCAAAGCAGGGGGGGGGGGGATGAGCGTAATATCTAAACTTAGATGAGCATCACACATTTTTTTCTGGTTTCATCAGGTAATATACTACTTTCTCTCGTACCGACCTTTGGAGCAACATTTAAGGAAAGACCGAAAGTATCTAAAAAAAAATTGTTCAGTAATTAAAAGATCTAGTTGCATTAGTGCAGTTAAAAACACCTTTTCTAGCGAAGCCATAATTTTTTTTTTTTTCTAGCGAAGCCATATTTTTTTTGGTTATTTATTTAATAAATAATTTAATTATTACATCTATAGCTTTATTATAATTAAATAAATAACCAAAAAAAACTAGGAGCAAAACCAAATTTTTTTTAATAAATAATTTAACTATTATATATATAGATTTATTATAATTATAAAAAAACTTGCTTGGCGTAGAAAAAAAAAGAAAGGTTAAATCCCCCCTTTTTTTTTCCCTTTTTTTATAATTATAATTTGATTATTACGTGATAATCAAATTATTTATTATAAAAAAAAAGGGAAAAAATAAAAGCTGGGTAAACATACCTAGATAGTTTTTATTATTAATAAACAACCAAAAGACAAACTATCTAAGCCATATTTATTCATATCATTATAAAAGTTAGGGTTAGCCTCAGAATATCTTTTATTAGAATGCTGCTTTAAATATACAAATGACGATTGTATCTTGTTCGCATATTTAAAGACGAGCCGATATAATAAGATAAACCGTCTTTACTTAAAAAGCAATATATACCGGGTAAATAAAAATTTACCGGAATATGAAAAAAATCTTTCATCTCTTTATTAGCAACTAAACCATATAATGTTACAATTACATCTGAAGAAGACAAAACCATTCTAGAAGAAACCAAAGATTCTGGGCGTTTAATTATAGAGTTATCTGGTAAATTGTCATACTCAGTTTTTACTTTTTCACTAAGTTTATTTATATAATCATTAGTACTATAGCCTCTATTCTGACAATAACCTCTATAAGAACTAGACGGAGAACCATATCTTCCTGAGCTTTTATTAAGCCTAAAAATTAAAACTGAACATAGCGAAATAACTCCACGTTTATCTAATGTAATGGGCTAATATATATTGCTATATATGTAAAAGATAATATTTTTATCTAGCCTCTGCCTTGCTTTAGCTAGGCAAGCCAAGCGAAAGCTAGTTATTTATAAGAAAAATAATAATCTTTATATATTTTTCCGTCTTTTATACGAAGATATATAGTTTTTCTATCTAATTTAATATTTAAAGTATTAAAGAATTTAATTGTATCAGTAATACTTTCAAAATTTTTCCCAAAATTTTTTCCTTTTACTAAAATAGGTTTATTCTTTCTATTAACTTTGAATAAACCTAACTCTGTATCTACTTTTAATTTTTTATATTCATCAATAATTAAACCTACTTCTTCAAAATTATCTGGTAAAACTTTATTTGAGTACTTACATAAGAAATTATGAAACACTTTTTCATTGTTTATATATCTAGTAAGAGTGTCTCTTTTAATAGTTAAACCTAATTTACTTAAATATTCAATACAAGATGTTAAAGAATCAAAATTAAAAATTTGGCCTCTATAATCTACAAATGTATTTCCTTCTTTAATTTCTAATTCTACTGAAATACTTCTACGGGTACCTAAAATATAGCTATCACGTCTTTCTTTTTGCATCATATCTACTAATTCATCCACCGAAAGATTGCTTGTTAGAGCTGTAGGTATAGGATAGCTTAATAGTAAGAATTTATTAAGATATGGTAACTTAGAATCTACATATTTTTTACTAGTTTCAGTATGTATTTTTAACACTCTTTTTAACTCAATATTAGATTTAGCATGATAATAAAGAGTACTACATGTTAAATCATAAACATAGACAGGATCACCTTTTGAAGATCCAGCATTAACAACTCTTAATGTATTCAAGTTGAATTCTTTATTTAATAAATGATACTGTTCTAATATTAAAGCGTCTTGATTACTAAATACATTACTATCTAATTTAAAGATATTTAATTTAAAAGCTTTTTCCCCATCTTTCTCGAGTAAGGGTAAAAATTTACCCATTAAAGGGAAATCTCCTTTAAAATAGTAATCCATTCTACGTCTTAACAAATTAGATGAACCTACGTACTTATGACCTGTATTTTTATGTATAAATATATATATACCTGAAAAACCTTTATATTTAGATTTACCCGTTAATTCCGCGAAAAGTTTTTTATTTTCAGCTGTAGATATAGGAAGATCCAGTTCTACACCTTTAACTTTTAATAATTCTTCTAATTTAGAGTCAGTAACTAATAAATTTTGATTCAATAATATTTTATTGATAATTAATGAAGTAGTAGGTTTTCCGCTATTGATATGCTCTAACGCTAAAGACTCTGGATTATTTACCAAAGTTCTAATTGAACTAAAAGATCTACTTGAACTAAAATATCTAGTTAAAGATATAGCTGCTATAGAACCTAATCCAATACGTTTATCAAATATAAAAGGATTATTATAAATACTTCTACTAATCTTATCTTGCAAATACTACAATAGTCTTTCTCCGTAGCTTCCCACCGTAGTGGGGGGGGGATATAGGATATGAAAGACAAGTGCTTCATGTGTGTTATATTAAATTTTATTTTTTTTTTTTTTTTTTTTTCATTAAAAGAAGTTTAGCAAACTATTGTAGAGATCCCTAAATATAATTAACGAATTAATATATATCTATTTAACAAAAAATATCATGAATACCCACTAAAATATTTTTCTGCACCTTTTCAGGTGGGGTCTGACTATATCTTAAGCATTATTAAAACTAATAATACCAACCACCGTCTAGTCGATGAACTGCATACCAAATATTGTATATTCACTGGCTGCGGATATAGCGCGCAGAACCATTATAAATATTAAAAACACATATGCTCTATAATTAGTGTATATATGTTATATGAACGGCAACTAACTTCTAAATTAAACTATAAGAAATACTAAGCTAGAAGGGTAAGAAACCTAACGATATTTACCCCTCTCTACCTTGTTATCCATATCTCGTAAATATGCAGAGGTATATCTAACTTTATATATTTAACGGCTATTCTTAATGATTATAATCCGTGGACTAGTACAGAAAAGAAAATAACGTCAAAGCCCATAAACAAAAGATACAATAAAGAAGTAACACCCCATTTTAAGTGTGAACTAACAACCCCTTTAAGTATGTTACCTGATGACCTTATATCACAACTATAAAGAGGAGAAATATATATCGCCATCTAACATTTAGTGCCACGCCAGAGCGAGGATTCTCTCAAATAAAGAAGTCTTAATATTATACTATGAGATATTATTAAAAACACCTATACATATAATAAAAAAAGGTAACACACTACAAAAGTTAATAAAGAGGGCCCAAAATGAGAGTCACCCCAGATTACTGGCGGTGACAGTGAGCAGCCACAATTTTTTGCGCTTTTTCTTGCATAGCATAAAAAGGAGCATGCAAGAAAAAAAGGTTAATATACAATGAAATTAGGGAGAATTTAAACGTTCTCTCTTTCAAAAAAATCATATAAACTCTTTTTAAGAGTATAATCTATCTAACTACTCTAATGTATAAATAAATATATTACCACCATATTGCATATTTATGTCTTTGTAGATATATACTGTAAATAAGCCGGAGAGAAAATTTGAATTCTCATTATTAATGCATGAAATTAATGTTTTAACCAATTAAACTATCCTGGCATAATTATTTAACTTTTTGTACTTTTCTACCTATAAACTGGATTAACCTTAATATTTAAAATATAAAAATAAAGGTTTAAACTTATTTTATGCGGAGCTAAGTCCTTATCCCGCGTAGCGGGAGAATAAGGCGTAACACCTTTAAGTTTTACTAAAAAACCATAAAAATATAAAACATATCCCGGAGGGGCCCTAGGGCGATTTATAATTACTCGTTATTTAATATGAATAAACAAATTTGTCTTCATAATACTTAGATAGTAAAAAACTTTATTTTATAGTAACAAATAGTCTCATCTCCCTGGTTTTCACTATAATTACCTACATGTTTTATATGAGGCATATTTAATATATTTATCCTACACATCCATCCTACGGCAGGCAGGTTTATGAAACATGCATATATCTATTTTGTCCAACAAGTAATTTTTTGGGTTATTTCTTTAATTATAATAAAGCTATAGATGTAATAATTAAATTATTTATTTTAATAAATAACCCAAAAAAAACCAAGCAAGTTTTTTTTATTTTTTTTTATTCTTAAAAAAAAATAAACCCTTGAGCCAGACAAATTTCAGGCTCGCGCAGGTTTATCGTTACAATTACACTAGGTAATATGAATATTAAATTACGTATATTATGAAATATGAAATATATAGGTATAACTTATCTAAAAGCCCTACTTCTGTACCCTCACTAAAGCATATATATATATATGGCGAAGGAAAAGGTAGAAAAAGTATAAAAACATATAATTTTTATGTTCTTTATATAATATGGGTGGATACCCTGATTTGAACAGGGAACAAATTGTGCCACATACAATCACTCTACCATTGAGTTATATCCACTAAAAAGTAAAATCTTTTTATTATAAACATTATTCATTTATTTATCTAATATAAGTTTTGTTAATATAATATTACTTTAGAAGTACGGCTAGGCTCCCCTAGCCGTAATTACGTAGGAGTGATTCAAACACTCAATATAAATACCCTTTCCCCCCAGCTACGTGGGGGGGACGGACAGTCCTCCTAATAATTATATTTTAGTGAGGTACACAAACGTGAAATTTATGATTACGGATTATTTCCAGGAGGCACGACACGAAACCCAAAAAGACACTTTCGTTACCGTTACTTGATTACTATAGTAATTTAAAAAAAAGATAAAATATAAAAAAAAAAATAAAAAAAAAAAAAAAAAGAATAAAATTTTAGAATTTCCCTCCCTGTGTAAACATCAGGAGGGCAGCAAGAATTAAATCCTACATCTATTACCGCTTAATTAAGTAACCCTTTTAGGAAGAGTGACTCACTTTTCTCCCTTTCCCCCCCCCGACCCCTTGCAGGCGAAAGGGTAAAAAAAAAAGATAAAAAGCTATCTAAGTTTATTTAAATGATTGTTATAACCTTCTTCAGGATTAATGCCAGTGTCTGCTTAAAACACTATTCTCTATAACTTAATACAAAAAATACTCTTGTCTGCTTTATAAATACACGCTTTACCTCGATGAAATAAAAATTTAACAATAAGCGAAATTTAAATTAAATCCTGTTATTGATAACAAATAGTATGTCTTCCCTTCACCATTAAAACGTTTAAGGTGCAGGAAACAGACAGGCTAGAAAAAAAACTCGTGTTGTGAGTACAATATATTACATAAGTAAAATAAGGTATAAGTCACCGTATCATTAGTAACGGCATTAAGTATAAATAAGAGTCAACTTACGCCTAAGCATATTCATGTCCTAACCACAAGTACCAGCTCACTACTTATATACTACAAACCTACATATCACAACTGCCGTCGATTATTGATGGCTGAGATTTGACATTATATATAATCTTTTTCTTATATATTTAGACAAACAACTATATCTTTATTGTACATCTAGTATTATTAGTAAAAAACATATAAACTTAATGATATGTAAAATAAAGATAATATGTTTAACACTACTAAAAAACAAATATTATATTAAATTCTATTATTCTAATTGCTCGAGTAACGACTGAACTTACAACCAAAAATATACGCTTCAGTATTTCGTCGCGAGACAAACTGAGCGCTTCGAGGCTTATTTATATAAACAATTAAAAAACAGTAGACATACACTTATATTAGTAGATTTATGTATAGAGGTACTAACAATAGAAGATAAATACTATCACCGGCAGACATTGCGTATACCTAAACCCACGTACTTAAGAAACGTGTTTCTATTAAACTGATAATCCAATATATACGAGGAGAGATTATGAAGCCAAGTTTAACATCCAGATATTTAAGCGAAATAAAAATCAGAGATATTTATCTCTTATCGCTTCTTATATGGAATTGCCCCTGTCTCACACACTGCTAGCCATACGGAACAGACTAACATTTTTGAGATTAATACGTCTAACTTCTAAATCTGAAGCGAAGATTAAAATATGACTAATTTAACACCCATCTAACTTAATTAAATTGTACTTTCTCTATAGCGCAAAATTCACCATCTAGTGTGTTTTACTCTTTCTTTATGATTAAGTACAAAAATATAATATTCTGAGAGAGGACAACAATAATAATAAGTGATAGCCATAGGACCAATATCACTTCTAGCGAGCGAGAGCGAGAGTAGTATATCATCCAAGAGCGCAAGTTAAAAATTGTTTTGAGAGTCTCGGATGAACATTTTATCTATATATTTATACTGAGCGGATAATGTATTAACTGTTGAAAAGAAGCCTAGCCCACGTTATTATTAATGAGAGAGACTGTGGATGTCAAACTAACGATCTATATAGAAAACGAAATAAATGCAATATCTGAGCTGTATATGAGCGAGAGAGAGCGCGAGCGATATATCTAGCTCGAGCGTATAAATATATAACTTGCGAGTGACATTTAGCGCGCGAATTATGCCCCACCCTCCTATTATATGCGATATTAGGATGCGAGCCCCAGCTAAATATCGTAAATGGCTGGCATCTGCCAAGCAAGTTTTTTTTAATAAAGGATTATTTATTACTAATATTAGATAATATAACTTTAATTAATTTAATAAATAAAGAATTCTTTGTGTTGCTCTTAAAATATAACACCCCCGGGACCGAGCTGTAGAGGAAGGGCGAGGATGTCGCGAAATGCTTATATGACTGTTAACATATGCGTTATTATTAATTAATTTTGAGAGTCACTTCACTAAGAGTAGTGAAAAATTTTAGAGGTCGCTAGCAAATCTCTTCTTGATTTTGTGTCATTTTGCGGTTATATTTTTATTTAATATTGATATAATAGTCTATATAGTATACGCTAATAATTAACTATTTAGGAATCATATATGACCAATAACATAATCAGGTTCGCGCTATCGTCACTCTAAACACTTCGCCATCCAAATATCTTAAGTTTTATATAATTATAAATACTTTATCATCTTATATATATTAGTTAAAATCTATATATTATTAAGACCAGCTAATAATGAGATATGGACCATCTACTATATATATGATACTACATTTATAAATATAGACGAGACATAGATATATTTATTTTATATAGAGAGTTAAGGATTAATTCATCCTAATTATCAATTAAATGCTATAGACATTTAATACACTTAATATACTTTATGACATATCACATTATATAGAGTTTACCAACTCAGAACGAATAAAATTAATTACATACCAATGCATATGCGTTCATTTAATTATCTAAATATCATATGGTTTTAAATTATTTTTTATTATAATAGAAAATAGAGAATACAAAAACAATAAGATATATACACATAACGCAATTATATAATTATGTTAGGTATCAAAGTATACTTTTTGCCACCAAGGTATATCCGAAAAAGGACTTGAACCTTTATGACTTGCATCAGCAAAACTTAGTTGCCCTCCTCTTGGTATTTAAACTAAATCTGAGGGAATAGTAGGCTTAACGGATTCTTCGAACCATAAGGCCCACACTATTGACTAACTTTAAAATTTACAGTTACTTCTCTACCAGCGCAAGACACGGAATATCTAAGCACTCTGTATTCTTACCTATAGAATTTTCTATCCAGCGCTTATATAGAACCTGGAATTTTCCCGACACTTAGAGTACAACCTTACAATATAAAAGTTAAGAAACTCTACGTTCTACTAAACGTCCGTGCGCTCTTTCTATTAACCACTAACAACTTCTGTGTTTAGCATCCATCATTGATAACCCCATTTACAATATGTCAAAACTCCTGTCAACGTGGAGTGTTACTTCGTTCTTTACAAGAATGACTATTGTTAAATAAGCATCTACGTAACAAACCCTGACCATTAATATAATCAGGCCGGTCTCAACCATCTACGCTAAATATCTTGCACGCGCCAACGCCCTGGATGCGAAGAGAAGCACTGTGAAGTTCTTATACTATGAGCAGAGCTTTAGGGCTTCCCCGGAGTTTGGCTCTTTCTTCTTTTGTTCTTATTTATTGCACACATGATGATCTATGATACAAGTCTAGCCGTTTACATTCTTCACCTTACTACACTTATTTTAATAATATAATATTATGCATCACATTTTTTTAAGGTCTGGACCGTCACATTATGGCAAGGTTTTACCAAGGTTGTTAACGAAATGTACAAGTTCCTTGATTTCGCATACGTGTTTATCGTTCGTAGTCCGAATCGAATGTATAAACATTTCGTTTAGCTATAGACATCTTAAAGCTGGTTCGTCTAAAGTATAAAAAACACGCCAACTCAAATCTTACGTCTGTTAATGCAAAGCCTGAGAGAGTAAAGGCCATATAATTACTTCCCCTTTATTTAAATAATAAATAATTGATATCACGAAAATCAAATTATATATCATACTTCTAACATCTCAAATCCTCCCCTCCTCTAAATATAAGAAATCAGAAAGTGGCAATAAGAGAGAGAGCGAGATCTGAACGCGCTAGAAAAGTAGAAATCAAATATATAGAATACCAAGATAATAAAACTCCCTATTCACTGTCACTTATATTAAATAACACAAAGCTTAACAAGGGTATTAGAGTGCGAAATAATAAAAACCTAGGCATGTATCAATATCGACTGGTGACCCTCCAAATAAATGCGCGCAACTACATTGATCATTAATAGGCAGACGGGATACGCAAATAGATACAAATATCATTGCAGCCATTAGGGTACACCTGTATTCCAAAGCTAATTAACAGCTATGTATTACACTGCGATGAACACGTGTCTGGATATATAAAAGATAATTGATAATATGTACAGTTTTAATGCGCTGAAGGAGTATATTCCTGTTCACAGAAAATATATTAACTACAAAATACTTAGTCTCAAAAGCGTTAACGTACTTTTTTGCTTAAACTATGGCTTTCTTTCTGCAGCACTTCATAATAAGCGTTTAAAACAACGGACTATGTCCTTACCCCATATCACTCTTAGGTATTCAATATAGACCTGCAACTTTAAATATGTTATTTCTATCACTCTGAGGATCTGGCTCTAAATCCGGATACAAAAGATGAGTATTTACCCTAAGGTTCACGCATGTCTAATATCCAGTTTTTCGGCGTGTCTACAGCGGCGGGACCGAACAGCCAGCCTAACTCCAGCAATCCTTCAGAAATTATCACCGAGACAAAGCCCTATTTTTTATTTTTCTTCACTAATGTATATTAAGGCTTAGGATTATAGCTTATCCCGTGAACCATATATAATTCTAACATTACTCATTAAATTGGGAAATAAATCCAATTTAACTTAACATGAACCTATATTACTTTATCATCCCACATTTACTTAGACATTTACGTGAGTATTGAATTATTTTTGTTAATATATCTCCTTCTCTATTAAATACCTAAACACACAACTTATCGTAAAGCTCCGGATCATCTATATACAAATCAACTTGAATATATACAAGTAAAAAACTCTACCAATAACCATATAAGTAATAAACCCTTGTTGTTAGAGACATTAACTCTCATTCATAAACAATTTACCCGCGCAGTCTCTCCTGTCGCTTTTGATATAACTTCCAAAGAACGGCTAACATTGTAAAACTACTCCTTATATTCTGAACATTTCAGAGTATAAAAGAAAACTAGCTTTCAGATGGAAACATCGTATTTCATATACCTAATAATCAACACCTAAGTGGATTGAACCATACACACGAGGATTAACGGCCGTCTAGTAATCATGTAGAATCAAATATAAATACACAACTTAGAAATACTCGTAGCACGTGAGAGTAAACTATCCTAACCATAAAATGAAATTGGGCTACCTATGTTCGTGTCTCATCATGCAGCTTTCGGGCTGAGGCTGTCATATACCGTTAAACTGAGATTTACCTCCATGGCGTAAAAAGAGAAGGGAATTTTTTGTATAGTTATTTTATTAAAGTTAAATATTTTAGTAACGGTTTTTTTTTTGTGTAAGGGAGCCTTTCAAGGGGAGAAAACGGAAATAAATATACAATAGGTAACTCCAAAAGTTCAATATAAATCTCTACAATCTAATCTTAATACTCAGATATTGTAGCTTGAGGGATTTTCTTCCTCAACAACGCTCATAATGCTGCCTAGGTCAAATTATACGTATTTGTTTAACATTACCTGCTTTACAATATAAGGGCCTTAAACATAACTACTTCGAACATTATGTTTTAGTTCCAGGGCTCGCCCTTGTAATCTTTTTAAGGATGCTCGGTTGAACTTGTGATTAAGTAATCTTCCAGCTTTCATATCTATCACATATTTACTTCGAAAGACTGAGCCTAGAGATCTAAAATATAATATATCGCAGGGGATCAAAAGGGTAGGCTTAACTTTTAGCCTTAGTTATCTTAGTTATCGAAAACATACCATCTAATTAATTTATTTTTAACCTCTTGGCGAATTAGATCCATCTAAATATGATCCATTAAATTTTTAATCCTTTTTTTAATCCTTTGAAAGCAAAGGATATAATACCTGAGAGACGAGTCGAACGTCCACGAGATTAACTCAGAATGTCTTAAGTATTCACTGTCTACCAATTCCAGCACTCAGGTTATATATATATAGAGAGATTATTAGATATATAAGGAGATTAGAGATTAGACATACTAGCTTATGTCCACGGGGGGGGGGGCGTGCTGCCCTGTCTACCAAATTCCAGCACTCGGATTTTAATATACTAAAAATATTAGATAAGGCCAGAGTGATTGAACACTGATCATCTCTCAGCTGTCATGAGCAGCTTGCTTTACCAAATTAAGCTATAGCCTTATTTACTAAAATAGCAAATTAACTCTTGTTTTTAAAGAAAATGCGGACAAAGGACTTGCACCTTCATAGACTGGTCATGAGCCAATTATGTTACTATTACATTAATCCGCTCTGAATATATATTTATATATAACTATATTAGCCTCAGAGGGATTCGAACCCTCGTATGTAATGACGAAAACATTATGTCTTAACCACTTGACTATGAGCCTTATATTATCATTATTATCATATGTCGGCAAAGCACGCTTTGCTTTTTATCAGCAAGTAATTTTGGGGGTTATTTATTTAATTATAATAATAGCTATAATTAAATATAGATGTAATAATAAATAATTATTAAATAAATAACCCCAAAATAAAATAACCAACCCCTATCCTCTAAAGCCTAATTTTCCTTTTTTTTTTATAAATCCATATGCGTAATAATAATATTATTTATAAAAAAAGGGGGGGGATTAAGGAATTAGGGGCTGCTCCGAATTTTTTCTAGCGAAGCCAGCGGAGCAAAACACCAAGCTTTTTTTTATTATTATATAATACTATATAATAATAATAATAAAAAAACTTGCTTGGTTTTGCTCCGATTTTTTGGTTTTATTTATTTAATTTAATAATATTAATTATATTACATCTATAGCTTTATTATAATTAAATAAATAACCAAAAAAAAAAAAAAAAATAAAAAAAAGTAAAAGCCAATTTTTTTTATGCAAGTATCGCACTTGCTTCAGCTGGTTACAAAACAGCATTTTTAGCATCAAGGAAACAAAATCAAGTGTTTTACCTAAAAACATTAAATCCTTTCAGCTAAAGCCTATTAATTGCATTTAATATTAATTAAAAATAATTAAATTTCAAGTTAATATTAACTACAAAATCGTAGTGTTCAACTACGTATATTTAAGAATATCTTAAGGTAAGTTTCGTGCCTAGATGCATTCAGCACTTATCTTTAACTAACTTAGCGTTCCTGCCGTGCCTATGCTATGATACAAAAATATTACTTAAGTGAAAGTAACATCCCTATTCGCTCATCTATATTAGTTTATTGAGAATATATTGGGCACATAAACAACAGGTAAACCATAGGTTAATATACCCAGCTCCTTTCGTACGAGGGGGCTATGCTTATTTTATTCTAATTTCCTCTAGAAGATAGAAACCATACTGTCTCACGACGTATTTAACCCAGCTCGTGTAACTTTTTAATCGACGAACAGTCGAACCCTTCATGATTCCTGCATTCATGTGGATAAGTTAAGCCGACATCGAGGTGCCAAACTGCGCACTCAATTTGTACTCTCTGGCGCAATTAGCCTGTTCAATATTTGTTAATAAAAGAAATTTATTTACTTCTTTATTCCATTTTTCACAAAATGGTTCAGACTATTTCTTCATATTTATTTTCTGTATATAAATGCAACGCTAAATTATGAAAATCCCACCTAAAAAAGTCACGCTTGCTGTTCCTTGTCTCTAATCCCTACCCATTACCCCCAGCTTCTATTTTTTCTAGCGAAGCCATATTTTTTTGGTTATTTATTTAATAAATAATTTAATTATTACATCTATAGCTTTATTATAATTAAATAAATAACCAAAAAACTAGGAGCAAAACCAAGCTTTTTTATAAATAAATAATTTGATTATCGCGTAATAATCAAATTATAATTATAAAAAAAGCTTTTTGCTCCGCACCGTGAAAACAAAAAAAAAGGCTTGTTGGGGTAATGGTAAGGGATAAGTACTAAAATTTTTAAGGTTTTAGTTATAATCTTTACTACTTACTCAACCTTTAACTCCAAATGCTCCATTTCGATTTTTGGAATGAAGCATTGAATATTGTACATTAGATTTAACATGGCCTCTTAGTATTACTGCTGATAATCCTTTAAAAGAAGAATCTACGTTTTTTAAACCACCTTTTCATTTCATCTTAAAAACAGATCTAGAGGCAGTAAACCGTCTGGTTAATCTACCTTTAGCTTCTATTCTAATACCACGCATTTTCATGTGCTTTAAAGATCTAAGTATATAATTCCTTAATGAAACAGGACGCTCCTCTCTTTCTTCGAAAACAGAAGCAAGTGATCCTCTACTTTTAATTTCTTTCTTACCTGCTTGTGGCGCAGCCAAAACTCGCTCGTCCAAAGCACAAGGAAAAATATTTAAGAGTAATTTATTTAAAAGATCTCTCTTTTCCCCCGCTACGCTGGGTACAGCAAAGGCGGAGTCAAAAGTAAACAATGAATTAATTTTAAGGTTTCTCATTTTATTTAAGAGCTGTTCACTATTTTTTTTGTAGCCGACAAGGGAGTCATGAGCAAAAGATTTTTCTTTTATTATACTTATGTTCGGTAATTTAACTTTATTTAATGATTTTTTTAATACTTTATATAATCTATTCTCTCTGTTCTTTAATTTTAAAGAAACAGCTTGCGTAAAAATATCACTATTTAAATGCATTTTTTTTAAGTTAACGAGATTAAATACTACATTTTTATTATAAATTTGACTAACCAGATATCTTAGTTTTAATAAGAAGGCATGTTTAAACTTAATTTGGTTAAGTGTAAGTAATTTTATACATATAGTTAATTTATTAAGATAGTGTAATTTAACTTTACGCATATAATCCGTATAATCCGGATATTTTATACGAACAAGACTGTTAAGTTTACGCTTAAAAATTAAAAGTTTT
>QKRW01000111.1:0-26360 GCA_003260565.1 Monilinia fructigena
AACCAAATTATTTTTGTCTAGTTGGAAGCTTACTCTAATTTAAGGAATAGGCTAGCTAGTCCTTATAACTTAGCCTTTCTATAATTTATGTAGTATATAATATATTATAAAACACAATTACTCGTCATAAGCTTAAAACCAATAACTCAGTAGTGGCTAAACTGTCCTTAGGCGTTTTCTAAAAAAATAAATAATCTTACTGTATGCTGGAAACTAATAACTAAGATACTGTAAATTTAAGTGAAAAAGCTTAGTTTTGAGCTATCAGCGGAAACCAAAGTATTCTTTTGAATATTAGTAGGATGCTTAGATACTATATGTAAGAAACCTTTAAAGGTTTTGATATAGCCCTTTTTTTTCCCACGCAAGTTTTTTTTTTTAATAAAATTATTTCTAGCGCAGCTAAAAAAGAACTTGCTTGGTTTATTTTTTGGGTTATTTATTAAATAAATAATTTAATTATTACATCTATAGCTTTATTATAATTAAAGAAATAACCAAAAAAATGACCAAAAAATTGGAACAAGCGATTATGCGTTAGAGATTTTTAAGTAAATTAAGAGTAAATGTTTTTAAAAGAGAAGTCTTTTTATTGCAATGCAGTGAGGGCTAGTAAACAGGAGTTAGCCTTAAAAGTTTTAAATCGTGTTTAACGTACTAGCTAAAAGCTTTAAGTAGTTCATCAGCTTGATTTTATATAGCTTCTGATTATAAAGAAGAGTTATCCTTCAGGACGGATCTTCTTAATAACCATCCGGATTTGTATAGTATCAAATTGGCTTTGAACAAGCTATTTATTAGCTTTCTTAGAGATAAGTAGGAATTTAGTTGCCAATTATCTATTATATTTTAAGTTACAGATAATGGTGAGTTATAAAGAATATAACAACTAATCTATTACTCTTTACCCCCCCCCCCCTTCCCCCGTAGATTGAACACTAAAGAGCGTTTAGGTTTTGTCTTGCTCATTTAACATGTTAAAGTTCCAAAGTGAACAATAAACTACCGTGAAGCGGCTAAATCAGCCTTTTCAAATGATATTGGAATAAATATTTATATCAAACAAACATATTTGTTCAAGTTCCAGTAACCTAGTTCGAAAGAGTAGTAAGGATTGTGTAAAGTTACTTAACATGCAGTAACTATTAAGGATCTTTGTTTACGTAGAGAGTTTCAGGTATTCACTTTATTTTTTCCTTTTTTTTAATAAATAATTTTTTTTATCTGATATATAGATTAATTATAATTATAAAAAAAAAAGGAAAAAATTTAGCTTAAAGGAGGTGTATCAATATTTTTTTTTAGCCTAGAGAGCTATATTCAACCTTTAAGTTCATTAAATTTAAGGTATTTAAAGAGTATTTATTCTAATTTTTGAAGCAGCGTGATCCGGAAGATTTTAACTACATCACTTTTATTTTGAGGGCCTATTTTAAATAAATATATTCTTTCTTTAGAAAAAAGCCTAGTTTTAGTATTTTGAGTACTACTCTAGCTAAATAAGGCATTATCCTTAGCTTTGTCGGCCTTATTTGTTTTCTACCTATTATATTGTTTTATATATTAAGAGATCTTTTCATAATGAAAATTAGGGGAGAAGCGTGAATATTAGCTTAGTTTAGCTCATATAACTTAAAGCCTTTTTGCTCCCTAACTATGTTTTATATCTTCAGGACTTTCACGCAGATTGTCCTGGAGGGCTGCTTCTGATTTTTGGGTTATTTATTTAATAAATAATTTAATTATTACATCTATAGCTTTATATAATTAAAGAAATAACCAAAAAAATTAGGAAATATAGTTTATATACTACTAGAGAACTTCTACATTAAATAATTTTAGCCTTTAACTTCTAGAAAAAAAAAATATTAATGAAATTTTAATTATAAAATGAGAATTTTTAAAAGTCATCCTTTATTAAAATTGGTTAACTCCTATATGATCGATTCACCACAACCAAGTAACCTAAGTTATTTATGAAATTTTGGTTCTTTATTAGCTGTTTGTTTAGTTATACAAATAATCACAGGTGTAACTTTAGCAAATGCACTACAACCCAGCGTATTAGAAGCCTTTAACTCTGTAGAGCATATAGCATAATGTGTTCTTTAAATCAGGCTAATTGCTGGAAAACCTTTATTAAGACAATCAGCAGGAAACTACGGCTATATTTTAGACATAGTAGGATCTTCAGAGGCTATACGCCTGACATCTGATTTAAATTGAAATATAGATGATGATATAGTCCAATCTCTGCTGTAAAGTAGATAAGTTTAGATTAGCTATCTATCCTTTTTGAGGGCATAACTTTATCATTGTTTATTTTTGTATCGGGTTCTAAAAATAAAATGGGATTTCGTAACTTTACAACTTATACTAAGTAAAAACTCTGCGGCTTCGGTTCAGTAAGTGACAACTTTACAAATAAAGACTTTTTATTTTGATTTAGTGGATTTACTGATGCTGAAGGTAATTTTTTAGTTACAATAGACCGTAAATATGTTAAATTAAGATTTAAAATAAGTTTGCATATTGACGATATAGAAGTACTTTATACCAATTAAATCTAACTTAGGTTTTGGTAGAGTTGTAGAAGAATACAACAGAAACAGTTGTTCTTTTATTGTCGAAGATTTTTTAAGTATAAGTAAGTTATGTGATATTTTAATCATTATCCACTTCATACTAGTAAAAGTTAGACTTCCTTAGTTTTTATGAAGTTTCACTTATAAAATCCACTAATAAAGGATTATCGCCCCCTGGGGGCCCCTCCGGGGGGAGGTAGATATAAAAAAAATTGTATCTATTAAAAGCAATATGAATTCTAAGAGAGAAGTATTCACATATGGTATTTCGGAATCTCAAATTATAATAAACCCAAATTGGTTTATAGGTTATAGAAGGTGAAGTACCTTCGGTATTAAAACAGGGTCTTCTTTGTATTTTCAAGTAGCACAGAAAAATACTAGTCTAGATTGTTTAAATGCTATAACAAGATTTTTGTTAGACTTGTCTAGTAATGCTGCAATACATAAGATCCTTATAATAAAATACTACCCATAAACGTTACAAATACGATTAATATAAGAACTAATGTAGTATCTTTAGCTATTGCTAATACAGATGCTTTTTTTATTACCTGTTACCATATTTAGATTCATATAAATTTTACTCTCGTAAAGCGATAGATTTTAAATTATGAAGAATGGCTTTATTACTGAAGATTTATGGATATTACTATACATAGAAGGTAAGAATTTATTTTAGATATTCAGAAATTATTAATAAAAGATATAGTACAGATTCATCTGTAAGCGATATAATAATGTTATTAAGAATATAACTGAAAAATTTAATGATATTATGCAAAAGGATCTCCTTTTGATGTAAAACTTAACCTACGACATACAGAAAATGTGCGTAAGTATAGTATAGCAAATAAGTCTGAGAATTCTAAGATTGTTTATATTTATGGTGGTAATGAAATGGTACATGGGTCGCCTTTTGCTTCATTCAGTGCGGCGCATAAAGCATTGGGATTAAACCCTAGTAGTAATACTTGTAACGTTATATTGATACAAATAGACTTTATAAAAGTAAATATATTTTCACATCTAAGCCCATAGATAGAGCGTCTAGGATTAGACCATAGTAGAATAATTTTTAAATAGGCTCAAGCGAGCAGAGTTTGATTATGCGTGATGTTAACAATGGATGATTAATACGTTTACTTACATAGTAACACAGCTTCAGCTTTCTTTTTTAGCATAAGTGTTTTATCCTGTGGCTTTTCTTTAGGCATTTTTAATGTATACCTATATATGGCTACCATCCCCTTACTATATTAATAATATAGTAATCAAGGTAAATTAGAGGAAAAAACAGTAGTCCTGCAGAAGGTTGTCTTGCCTTACCCCGCAAGCTTGCGGAGAATAAGGTAGGTCATACTTCTAAAGCCAAAATGCCGTCAGACTCCCTTTCTGATGAAGACTTTTTTGAATGATTTAGAGGTTTTGTAGATGCGGAGGGTAATTTTTTTATACAATTATTGAGAACAGGTTTAAATTTATATTTACCCTTGTTTCACAAAGACGAGACTCCTTTGATTAAATATATTTCACAAAGACTGGGTGTTGTAATATTTCCATAGGAGATAAATCTGTTAATTATACCTTGTCTAGTAAAGGGGATTACTTAAGATCTTTAGTATTTTTGACACTAGAGCTCTTAATACGAGTAAATACTTGAATTATATAACGTTCAGACAAGCGTATGATCTGTATTTTAACCGTGAATCTGTTAAAGTTACTGTCGAACTTCGTAAAGAAATTTTGGATCTTAAAGAGAGATGAATAGTAACAGAATAGATTTTAATCTACCGAAAGATCATTCTATTAAAATTAACTCGTTATTGATTCTAGGGTTTACAGAAGGTGATGGTTATTTTTCAGTTATTCGCAAACTATTCATTAAGATTTGGTATTGGGCAGGTTGCTAGTGAAATAGCAGTAATGGCAGCTATACAGGAATTTTATACGAATTACCGGGTAAATATATCCTAAAAAGTAATAGTAATATAGTAAAACTTGCTACTTATAATGCAGCCAAAGATCGTGATCACCAACGTCATGGCCTATATAATGGTAAGCCAAACAGATTTTATTACGAACGTTCTTCTACCTTTTTGATAGTTTAGTTTGACTAAGCAAAAAGAACAAGACTATCAAACTGAAAGTTAATTCTAAATATTATAAATCAAGGTAAACATTTTACTGATGAGGGTCAAGAGCTAATATCTTTTAATAGCTAAAACCATGAACAATAAGATTAACTACTAATTTAGCTCTTACGCCGAAGGCAGAAATATAGATAGTTTTTCCTTGATCACCCTTAAGGAAAGAACATTAAAACTTTTATCTAGCCCTCGAATTATGAAGTACAATCCGATGGTAAGATACTGATAAAATCACAGGTACTTATTTAAAAGGTAGGGGAAACGTAGGTGTAAGAGTCTTAATGAAAATAGTGAACTGTATATAGCTTAGTTTATAAAAGAGTGTGCTTTGTTTTTTAATGTTCACAGTAGAACTATTAAGAAGATTAGATAACGGTTCTTTTCTGGAGTTTAACGGTAAAAATTTGGTCTTCAAACGAGAAGTATTGTTACCTTAAGCTAATAAAAAAAGGTATATACATAAATCCTAATTAAATGCCAATAGGATATTTTGTAAAAAAGGTGCATAGTCTCCTTCTATTTTCATCATTCTATACTTTTTTTTGTGTTTTTCCTAATCCCGACCCTCCTTTGGAGGGTCGGGATAGGAAAAACCAAAAAGAAAAGACGAGAGGGATGAAACTATTTAGTTGGGTGTAATTTGCTTAATTGGTTATAGAATAAATTAAGGGATCTGAGAAATCCTTACGGCTATCTGTAAGTGAACCTTTTGCTAAAACCATATTGCGGAAAGCCCTAAAGCATTTCAACAAGCAGACGTGGCAACAAGTTTGGCACAGGTAAGACGTGGTTATTTTTTTGTTATTTATTTTAATAAATAATTTAATTATTACATCTATAGCTTTATTATAATTAAATAAATAACCAAAAAATTATCGGAATATGCTAAGCAGAATACTTTAGTACCTATCTATACGGCGGTTAAATGCAATGAATTTAACCATACTTCACTAAAGGTAAGCCATCGACTAAATGTTGGTTGGCACGAAGTATTTGTTTACACTCTTATTTCGTGCAAGATATCAAACCCTACTCGAAAGAGTACAGGATAATAAATAAATATTATTGCAAATTAGGTAGTACAAATTCTCGTCGGGAGAAGGACCCCCCTACTTGGTTTTATGACTAAAGGGGTACTTGATAATGCAATGAAATGGGTTCGACATGCATACTGGGTATTCTGACGCGAAGATTCCAATTATTTAATTTCTATACCAAGAGATTTAATCTAAGTTTTTAGTTGGCGACCTCACATACTTCCCTAAATGTTAGATGAAAGAGATACTTGGTTAAATTGGTGCAAATTAACCCCAATGGTCTCCAATAAGGTCTAGAAGCACCAAAGACAGTTAATCTCATACAATGTTTTAGCAGATAGATAACTCATACCTTAATTAGACTTGACATTTAAAGAAGTCTTTGCTGAAATAAATAGCGTCAGAGGTTACCGGGGCTAACGCTCGCTATTATAGCTTCATTCTAAGAAGCAGGCTCGAAGCAAAGCTCTTAGCTGCATTAATAATCTAATAAAAGACCTAAATATCTTGCCTTTGAAATAAAGATTGCTTGAGATGCGGTGATTACGCTTGAAAAGCTTACATCGATTAACCAACAGACACTTTACAATAGTGTTTATATTCATATTCTTTCCTGGGTTTGTCAAATAGCCCAAAATGGTTTAAATCAACTTTGTAATTCATATTATATAGCTGGGTCCTATAATAATTATTAAACTAGTAGGAGAATAAATACGAACCGTCGAGTCACTTTGTTTAAAATTAAATAAATACCACTAAGACCCCGAGTATCCTTCAAAACTCTAGATTTAACAGCTTTATCTGATAAATCTTCATATATAAAAACGGGATTAAGGTTTTTTTCGGATATGAATTTCCTTAACTCTTCACTAATTAACCTACGCGGAGATGTTACAGAAAAGTGTCTTCTACCTATTATATTGGATTTATTTACACTTGTAAAAATACCAGGCCTAGTATAATAAGAGTTGAATTTGTTTACATTGCTATGGTTGTTATGGTTGAATTTAAACCATTTTGGGCTATTTGACAAACCCAGGAAAGCTGTAACTATCATTAATATGAATATAACTACACCTATTGTTCAAACTAATGTTCTAGGTGCTCTGTATGATCCATAGTACAGCCCACGACCTAATCGAGATAGGTAGGCCCTCTCGAGCTTTCCCCCTCTAAGAACCGTACGTGCGACTTTCACCGCATACGGCTCAAGCAATCTAATTAAAAAATAAAAAATATATATATTAGTATTTTGTATGTTTACAAATTAAACAAAAAAAAGAGCAAATAACAAGCTAATATCTTAAACTCGCTTCTTCGTATAGCTAATAACTTTCTTTTACTGCACAAACTAAGCGCACAAAAGTATTTTATAATCTTAATGGCTAGCTATAACACTAATAGCTGGAAAAATAAAGCATAGGTAGTATACTTATGTGTAAAAACCTTAGGCTGCTTACTACTAGGCATATTGCTAACTACAGCCCTGCTTTGCAAGCAGCCTTAAGTTACGAAGTTAGAACGAGCTTGCTAGCTAATAAGCAAAGCTTTGCCTAGCGAAGCGTTAGCCCCTTGCTACGTAACCTCTGACGCTTTATTTAATCCTTCGTAATTTATTTAGAAGCACGAAGCTCGACTTCTTTATTTCGATTTGCCCATGTCAAAGTCTGCACCCTTTCAGGTTAAGGTATGAGCTAAATAAATACCATTATCTATCTGCAGATATTAGAATCTATCGCATTGTAGGTAGCTCTCCCTTTATCCACTTCATTACAAAGTGGCATTAGCTTTTTTGACTGTCTCATGCCCACTGGTCGATATACTCACTTCAAATTTAATTTTATAGAGTACCTCCCTCTGACCTTACTTAAATGGCAAAAGGAGACCATTGGGTTTACCAAGTTCCAATTATTGCACCAAATTTAACAAAGTTTTAGGTAGATACTTTAATTCGTTGCATTTTCCTTACTTCATAATAAATTATTTCTATCTAGAGCAGAGCACTGCTTCATAGTGTATTAAATCTAACCTAGATATCTTTCTTTTGAAATAAGGGAGACCCGGCTTCGGCTACACACCACCTCACACTCTTACACAATTCCTCTTCACCTTTAATATATAATGCTGAGGATAAAACCTCGCCAACTAAATAGTTAGATATTATAAAAAGTTATGAAACAACGTTTGGCGTGTTATACTAGATAAAAGTAACTATCTCTTGGCTAGTCTAGATTAATTATTTTTATATAGTAAAGGTAGAAGGGAATAACGAACCGTCTCTATATCTTCGCTCTCGCTTACCATAACTTTTTTACCAATATTCAGAGCTTCATACCCCAGAATTACTCCCGGCGCATGTCTGAGTTGGAACACGAAGGGTCATTCGCGGAGGAATCCCACCTCATTGCAATTATCAGCTTCTTGTCGCACTGTGTAAATATCAAATCTACCCCTTTAGCCATTTGTAAGAAAAACCATACAAACCAGGCTGAGTAGGGGGGTCCTTCTCCCTAAGTAATAAGACGAGAGATTTGTCTATTTTTTTTATCTCTATTACTACCTAATTTGCAGATAATAACACAAAGTTCTCTTTAAATATTTATTATCCTGTACTCTTTCGAGTAGGGTTTGACTATATCTTAAGCACGAAATAAGAGTGTAAACAAATACTTCGTGCCAACCAACATTTAGTCGATGAACTGCACACCCTTACTTTAAATAAGCCTACCTCCCTTTAGTGAAGTATGGTTAAATCATTCATTGCAAGACCGCATTTAACCGCCAGGGTATTACGCTACCTTAGGACCCTTATAGGTACGTATGTTATTTAAAGTAGTGGTGCTTGGCTGCGGATTACCCATTTCCTTACGTGCATCAATTCCGATATTACCTAATTTTTTGGTTATTTATTTAATTATAATAAAGCTATAGATGTAATAATTAAATTATTTATAAAATAAATAACCAAAAAATAACCACGAGTCATTACCTGTGCCACAAACTGTGTTGCCACGTCTGCTTGGTTGAAATTGCTTTAGGGCTTTCCCGCAATTTGATGGTTTGTAGCAAAAGGTTCACTTTCACAAGATAGCCGTAAGGGATTTCTCAGATCCCTTAATTTATTCTATAACCAATTAAGCAAATTACACCCAACTAAATAGTTTCATCCCTCTCGTCTTTTCTTTTTGGTTTTTCCTATCCCGACCCTCCAAAGGAGGGTCGGGATTAGGAAAAACACAAAAAAAAGTATAGAATGATGAAAATAGAAGGAGACTTATGCACCTTTTTATTACAAAATATCCTATTGGCATTTAATTAGGATTTATGTATATACCTTTTTTTATTAGCATTAAGGTAACAATACTTCTCGTTTGAAGACCAAATTTTTACCGTTAAACTCCAGAAAAGAACCGTTATCTAATCTTCTATTAATAGTTCTACTGTGAACATTAAAAAACAAAGCACACTCTTTTATAGAACTAAAGCTATATACCAGTTCACTATTTTCATTTAAGACTCTTACACCTACGTTTCCCCTACCTTTAAAATAAGTACCTGATGATTTTATCAGTATCTTACCATCGATTACCATCGGATTGTACTTCATAATTCGAAGGGCTAGATAAAAGTTTTAATGTTCTTTCCTTAAGGGTGATCAAGGAAGAACTATCTATATGTTCTGCCTTCGGCGTAAGAGCTAAATTAGTAGTTAATCTATTATTGTTCATGGTTTTAGCTATTAAAGATATTAGCTCTTGACCCTCATCAGTAAAATGTTTACCTTGATTTATAATATTTAGAATTAACTTTCAGTCTTGATAGTCTTGTTCTTTTTTGCTTAGTCAAACTAAACTATCAAAAAAAGGTAGAAGAACGTTCGTAATAAAATCTGTTTGGCTTACCATTATATAGGCCATACGTTGGTGATCACGATCTTTGGCTGCATTATAAGTAGCAAGTTTTACTATATTACTATTACTTCTTTTTAGGATATATTTACCCGGTAATTCGTATAAAAATTCCTGTATAGCTGCCATTACTGCTATTTCACTAGCAACCTGCCCAATACCAAATCTTAATGAATAGTTTTGCGAATTAACTGAAAAATAACCATCACCTTCTGTAAACCCTAGAAATCAATAACGAGTAATTTTAATAGAATGATCTTTCGGTAGATTAAAATCTATTCTGTTACTATTCATCTCTTCTTTAAGATCCAAAATTTCTTTACGAAGTTCGACAGTAACTTTAACAGATTCACGGTTAAAATACAGATCATACGCTTGTCTGAACGTTATATAATTCAAGTATTTACTCGTATTAAGAGCTCTAGTGTCAAAAATACTAAAGATCTTAAGTAAATCCCCTTTACTAGACAAGGTATAATTAACAGATTTATCTCCTATGGAAATATTACCAACACCCAGTCTTTGTGAAATATATTTAATCAAAGGAGTCTCGTCTTTGTGTAAACAAAGGGTAAATATAAATTTAAACCTGTTCTCAATAACTTGTATAAAAAAATTACCCTCCGCATCTACAAAACCTCTAAATCATTCAAAAAAGTCTTCATCAGAAAGGGAGTCTGACGGCATTTTGGCTTTAGAAGTATGACCTACCTTATTCTCCGCAAGCTTGCGGGGTAAGGCAAGACAACCTTCTGCAGGACTACTGTTTTTTTCCTCTAATTTACCTTGATTACTATTATTATTAATATAGTAAGGGATGGTAGCCATATATAGGTATACATTAAAAATGCCTAAAGAAAAGCCACAGGATAAAACACTTATGACTATAAAAAAGAAAGCTGAAGCTGTGTTACTATGTAAGTAACGTATTAATCATCCATTGTTAACATCACGCATAATCAAACTCTGCTCGCTTGAGCCTATTTAAAATTATTATCTACTATGGTCTAATCCCTAGACGCTCTATCTATGGGCTTAGATGTGAAAATATATTTACTTTTATAAAGTCTATTTGTATCAATATAACGATTACAAGTATTACTACTAGGGTTTAATCCCAATGCTTTATGCGCCGCACTGAATGAAGCAAAAGGCGACCCATGTACCATTTCATTACCACCATAAATATAAACAATCTTAGAATTCTCAGACTTATTTGCTATACTATACTTACGCACATTTTCTGTATGTCGTAGGTTAAGTTTTACATCAAAAGGAGAGTCCTTTTGCATAATATCATTAAATTTTTCAGTTATATTCTTAATAACATTATTAATATCGCTTACAGATGAATCTGTACTATATCTTTTATTAATAATTTCTGAAATATCTAAAAATAAATTCTTACCTTCTATTGTATAGTAATATCCATAAATCTTCAGTAATAAAGCCATTCTTCATAATTTAAAATCTATCGCTTTACGAGAGTAAAATTTATATGAATCTAAATATGGTAACAGGTAATAAAATAAAGCATCTGTATTAGCAATAGCTAAAGATACTACATTAGTTCTTATATTAATCGTATTTGTAACGTTTATGGGTAGTATTTTATTATAAGGATCCTTATGTATTGCAGCATTACTAGACAAGTCTAACAAAAATCTTGTTATAGCATTTAAACAATCTAGACTAGTATTTTTCTGTGCTACTTGAAAATACAAAGAAGACCCTGTTTTAATACCGAAGGTACCTTCACCTTCTATAAACCCTATAAACCAATTTGGGTTTATTATAATTTGAGATTCCGAAATACCATATGTGAATACTTCTCTCTTAGAATTCATATTGCTTTTAATAGATACAATTTTTTTTATATCTACCTCCCCCCGGAGGGGCCCCCAGGGGGGCGATAATCCTTTATTAGTGGATTTTATAAGTGAAACTTCATAAAAACTAAGGAAGTCTAACTTTTTACTAGTATGAAGTGGATAATGATTAAAAATATCACATAACTTACTTATACTTAAAAAATCTTCGACAATAAAAGAACAACTGTTTCTGTTGTATTCTTCTACAACTCTACCAAAACCTAAGTTAGATTTAATGGTATAAAGTACTTCTATATCGTCAATATGCAAACTTATTTTAAATCTTAATTTAACATATTTACGGTCTATTGTAACTAAAAAATTACCTTCAGCATCAGTAAATCCACTAAATCAAAATAAAAAGTCTTTATTTGTAAAGTTGTCACTTACTGAACCGAAGGCCGCAGAGTTTTTACTTATATAAGTTGTAAAGTTACGAAATCCCATTTTATTTTTAGAACCCGATACAAAAATAAACAATGATAAAGTTATGCCCTCAAAAAGGGATAGATAGCTAATCTAAACTTATCTACTTTACAGCAGAGATTGGACTATATCATCATCTATATTTCAATTTAAATCAGATGTCAGGCGTATAGCCTCTGAAGATCCTACTATGTCTAAAATATAGCCGTAGGTTTCCTGCTGATTGTCTTAATAAAGGTTTTCCAGCAATTAGCCTGATTTAAAGAACACATTATGCTATATGCTCTACAGAGTTAAAGGCTTCTAATACGCTAGGGTTGTAGTGCATTGCTAAAGTTACACCTGTGATTATTTGTATAACTAAACAAACAGCTAATAAAGAACCAAAATTTCATAAATAACTTAGGTTACTTGGTTGTGGTGAATCGATCATATAGGAGTTAACCAATTTTAATAAAGGATGACTTTTAAAAATTCTCATTTTATAATTAAAATTTCATTAATATTTTTTTTTCTAGAAGTTAAAGGCTAAAATTATTTAATGTAGAAGTTCTCTAGTAGTATATAAACTATATTTCCTAAATTTTTTTGGTTATTTCTTTAATTATAATAAAGCTATAGATGTAATAATTAAATTATTTATTAAATAAATAACCCAAAAAATCAGAAGCAGCCCTCCAGGACAATCTGCGTGAAAGTCCTGAAGATAATAAACATAGTTAGGGAGCAAAAAGGGCTTTAAGTTATATGAGCTAAACTAAGCTAATATCACGCTTCTCCCCTAATTTTCATTATGAAAAGATCTCTTAATATATAAAACAATATTAATAGGTAGAAAACAAAATAAGGCCGACAAAGCTAAGGATAATGCCTTATTTAGCTAGAGTAGTACTCAAAATACTAAAACTAGGCTTTTTCTAAAGAAAGAATATATTTATTTAAAATAGGCCCTCAAAAATAAAAGTGATGGTAGTTAAAATCTTCCGGATCACGTGCTTCAAAATTAGAATAAATACTCTTTAAATACCTTAAATTTAATGAACTTAAAGGTTGAATATAGCTCTCTAGGCTAAAAAAAAAATATTGATACACCTCCTTTAAGCTAAATTTTTTCCTTTTTTTTTTATAATTATAATTAATCTATATATCAGATAAAAAAATTATTTATTAAAAAAAAAGGAAAAAATAAAGTGAATACCTGAAACTCTCTACGTAAACAAAGATCCTTAATAGTTACTGCATTGTTAAGTAACTTTACACAATCCTTACTACTCTTTCGAACTAGGTTACTGGAAACTTGAACAAATATGTTTGTTTGATATAAATATTTATTCCAATATCATTTGAAAAGGCTGATTTAGCCGCTTCACGGTAGTTTATTGTTCACTTTGGAACTTTAACATGTAAATGAGCAAGACCAAAACCTAAACGCTCTTTAGGTGTTCAATCTACGGGGGGAAGGGGGGGGGGGGGTAAAGAGTAATAGATTAGTTGTTATATTCTTTATAAACTCACCATTATCTGTAAACTTAAAATATAATAGATAATTGGCAACTAAATTCCTACTTATCTCTAAGAAAGCTAATAAAATAGCTTGTTCAAAGCCAATTTGATACATATACAAATCCGGATGGTTATTAAGAAGATCCGTCCTGAAGGATAACTCTTCTTTATAATCAGAAGCTATATAAAATCAAGCTGATGAACTACTTAAAGCTTTTAAGCTAGTACGTTAAACACGATTAAAACTTTTAAGGCTAACTCCTGTTTACTAGCCCTCACTGCATTGCAATAAAAAGACTTCTCTTTAAAAACATTTACTCTTAATTTACTTAAAAATCTCTAACGCATAATCGCTTGTCCAATTTTTTGGTCATTTTTTTGGTTATTTCTTTAATTATAATAAAGCTATAGATGTAATAATTAAATTATTTATTTAATAAATAACCCAAAAAATAACCAAGCAAGTTCTTTTTTAGCTGCGCTAGAAATAATTTTATTAAAAAAAAAACTTGCGTGGGAAAAAAAGGGGCTATATCAAAACCTTTAAAGGTTTCTTACATATAGTATCTAAGCATCCTACTAATATTCAAAAGAATACTTTGGTTTCCTGCTGATAGCTCAAAACTAAGCTTTTTCACTTAAATATTTACAGTATCTTAGTTATTAGAGGTTTCCAGCATACAGTAAGATTATTTATTTTTTTAGAAAACGCCTAAGGACAGGTTTAGCCACTACTGAGTTATTGGTTTTAAGCTTATGACGAGTAATTGTGGTTTTATTAATATATTTATATACTACATAAATTATAGTAAAGGCTAAGTTATAAGGACTAGCTCAGCCTATTCCTTAAATTAGAGTAAGCTTCCAACTAGACAAAAATAATTTGGTTTCTATTTAGAACTATTATTTTATCTAATAAAGGAATCCTAAACATTTGAGGCCGCGACACCCTTTTAACATAGCTACCTAGTCTAAGATAACTATCTACCTTAAATATATAACTCCTGGTTTTAATAGTAAACATTATTATAACATGTTTATTCTAGCCTTTAGCTAATAAAGGTTTTCTTGTTTAATAATTCTTGCATAATAAATATATATAATAATTAGCTAAATTCAATAATTAGTAGGCTGAATTATTAAAAATTCTTTTTTTTTTTTTTTGTGCAAGCCCGCCCACTCACCCTCCCCATCACTAAGATGAGTACTGCTTGTATACATCATAATTAAATAACGAAAAAATGTCACGGTAAACAACAGTTACATCTGGTATATCTAGGGATACTCTTGAAAGATTGAAAATATAAAATGAGAAATAATCAAAGAAAAAAGACGAATTTACCTCCCGATTTTTTTTATAATATATTTAATATTTACTTATAAGTAATATATATCTGTGACATGCTTCTATGTCTTAGGACAAAATAATTAACTATAATAACTTTAAATTAACTAAAATTACTATATATTAAAGATGAAACTGAATAGTGTAAACCGTCTAAAATAGGAGCAGGGTAAATACCTAATATAACAGTAAATACTACTAATGTAAGTAAAATAAAAAATTCACGTTTATTTACATCACTTATATTAACTTCAAAAAATTTACTATATGATCCCCCAAAAGCTATTCTGTTAAACATATATATAGTATATGCAGCACTAAATACTATAGAAGAGCTAGCGAAAAGACCTAATAAAGGTAATCTCTCAAAGGTACCATATAAACACATAAATTCACCTACGAAATTTAAAGTAAGGGGAGTACCCGCGTTAGCTAAAGATAAAATAAAGAATAAAATAGAAAATAAAGGCATTAATTGAGCTATACCTCTATAGAAACTAATTAATCTAGTAGCAGATCTATCGTATAATACCCCTCCAGCGCAAATAAATAAACCACTTGAAACAAATCCGTGTGCTAACCCTAAAGCTATACCACCTTCTATTCCTTGGATTGTGTTACTAAATACACCGATAAGATAAACAGCTGCATGTGATACAGAACTATAAGCAATAAGTTCTTTTACATCTATTGTTCTTAAAGTACTAAAACTAGCATATATTATAGTTATAACACCTATAAGGTATATTATATAAGTATAATCTAAGGAAGCTTTAGGCAATAAAGGTAACATAAGTCTAAAAATACCATATAAACTTAATTTTAAAACAATAGCAGCTAAAATTATACTACCACCTAAAGGCGATTCTACGTGAGCTTTTAGTAACCATGTGTTTAAGAATATAGTAGGAGTTTTTACAGCAAATGCTATAAATATATACCATAAAATAAAAAACAACTGTGTAGAATAATAAAAATTGGTTTTGTATAATGCATCAAAATCTGTAGTTCCCATTATTGAAGATATTGTTAATATGGATAATAATAAGAATAATGATCCAAACACGTACACAACTTTATCCTTGTTATGTTAACAATGAAGGAAGGGCTATTGTGTTAACAATGAAGGAAGGGTTATTGTGTTAACTTTAATTTTGAGTTACTTTTAATCCACACCGGACTAACCGGTTAAATCCATCGCGGATATATTAAATTCGTGTTACATAGCAAATACACAATGGGTAATAGTAGTGGTCAGTACAAGTTGTAATATTATACCATATTGCAGCCTAGCAAGCAAAACTTTAGATAAGTACCTCGGTCTTAGTTTCACAAATCACGTTAAACAGAACGTCTAAGGATATTCATCTTGGACTTTATAGATTGAATTTCAGATATTCCTTGTTCAGTTAAGTGAGCTTTCTTACCCATTAAAATAGATACTTCTTTGATATAATTCTAATCTGAAACTTCAGCACCCTTAAGGGGGTATTTATCAAAGAATGGTATTACTTTATCACTAATATCCGTATATTTTAATTCATAGAAGCTCTAATGCTAAGGATCTTATTAAAACCATCTTTAGTTAGAGGTTCCTTGTTTTGAATTAATGTAATAGCTGATTTTCAAAGTTTGTAATCAGCCCATTTTTGGCTAATCAGCGGATGTTTCTCTTTTTTTTTCAACAAATAATATATATATAAATAAAAAAATAATTTAAAATAAAAAAAGAAAAAAAAAAATTAATGAGATATAATTATACTGAAATCTTTCAAAGATTTAATCGTATATTGTATAGAAGTGCTTCCGTGCTTTGTAATACTACCTACTGCAAAATAATCTTGAGTCTTGCACAACAAATCATAATCCTTATTGTCTAAACTAATCTTAAATATGGTTTGAACTTGATAACCCATTCTGTACTTGCTACTAACGAACATACCCAATATAAAACAGCTAAAAAAACTTGCTTGGTTATTTTTGGGGTTATTTCTTTAATTATAATAAAGCTATAGATGTAATAATTAAATTATTTATTTAATAAATAACCCAAAAAGTTTTTTTTTTTAGGTGTTTGTATAAGTAAAGGTTTCAGTTAATATGTTATTTAACAAAAGATTATGAAAGATCAAATTTTTTGCGAGTGTAAAACAGAGCCCATTAACATAATTTTGCGTTCGAATTAAATAATTTTTTTTTTTCTTTTTTTATTTTAAATTATTTTTATTTATATATATATTATTTGTTGAAAAAAAAAGAGAAACATCCGCTGATTAGCCAAAAATGGGCTGATTACAAACTTTGAAAATCAGCTATTACATTAATTCAAAACAAGGAACCTCTAACTAAAGATGGTTTTAATAAGATCCTTAGCATTAGAGCTTCTATGAATTAAAATATACGGATATTAGTGATAAAGTAATACCATTCTTTGATAAATACCCCCTTAAGGGTGCTGAAGTTTCAGATTAGAATTATATCAAAGAAGTATCTATTTTAATGGGTAAGAAAGCTCACTTAACTGAACAAGGAATATCTGAAATTCAATCTATAAAGTCCAAGATGAATATCCTTAGACGTTCTGTTTAACGTGATTTGTGAAACTAAGACCGAGGTACTTATCTAAAGTTTTGCTTGCTAGGCTGCAATATGGTATAATATTACAACTTGTACTGACCACTACTATTACCCATTGTGTATTTGCTATGTAACACGAATTTAATATATCCGCGATGGATTTAACCGGTTAGTCCGGTGTGGATTAAAAGTAACTCAAAATTAAAGTTAACACAATAACCCTTCCTTCATTGTTAACACAATAGCCCTTCCTTCATTGTTAACATAACAAGGATAAAGTTGTGTACGTGTTTGGATCATTATTCTTATTATTATCCATATTAACAATATCTTCAATAATGGGAACTACAGATTTTGATGCATTATACAAAACCAATTTTTATTATTCTACACAGTTGTTTTTATTTTATGGTATATTTATAGCATTTGCTGTAAAAACTCCTACTATATTCTTAAACACATGGTTACTAAAAGCTCACGTAGAATCGCCTTTAGGTGGTAGTATAATTTTAGCTGCTATTGTTTTAAAATTAAGTTTATATGGTATTTTTAGACTTATGTTACCTTTATTGCCTAAAGCTTCCTTAGATTATACTTATATAATATACCTTATAGGTGTTATAACTATAATATATGCTAGTTTTAGTACTTTAAGAACAATAGATGTAAAAGAACTTATTGCTTATAGTTCTGTATCACATGCAGCTGTTTATCTTATCGGTGTATTTAGTAACACAATCCAAGGAATAGAAGGTGGTATAGCTTTAGGGTTAGCACACGGATTTGTTTCAAGTGGTTTATTTATTTGCGCTGGAGGGGTATTATACGATAGATCTGCTACTAGATTAATTAGTTTCTATAGAGGTATAGCTCAATTAATGCCTTTATTTTCTATTTTATTCTTTATTTTATCTTTAGCTAACGCGGGTACTCCCCTTACTTTAAATTTCGTAGGTGAATTTATGTGTTTATATGGTACCTTTGAGAGATTACCTTTATTAGGTCTTTTCGCTAGCTCTTCTATAGTATTTAGTGCTGCATATACTATATATATGTTTAACAGAATAGCTTTTGGGGGATCATATAGTAAATTTTTTGAAGTTAATATAAGTGATGTAAATAAACGTGAATTTTTTTATTTTACTTACATTAGTAGTATTTACTGTTATATTAGGTATTTACCCTGCTCCTATTTTAGACGGTTTACACTATTCAGTTTCATCTTTAATATATAGTAATTTTAGTTAATTTAAAGTTATTATAGTTAATTATTTTGTCCTAAGACATAGAAGCATGTCACAGATATATATTACTTATAAGTAAATATTAAATATATTATAAAAAAAATCGGGAGGTAAATTCGTCTTTTTTCTTTGATTATTTCTCATTTTATATTTTCAATCTTTCAAGAGTATCCCTAGATATACCAGATGTAACTGTTGTTTACCGTGACATTTTTTCGTTATTTAATTATGATGTATACAAGCAGTACTCATCTTAGTGATGGGGAGGGTGAGTGGGCGGGCTTGCACAAAAAAAAAAAAAAGAATTTTTAATAATTCAGCCTACTAATTATTGAATTTAGCTAATTATTATATATATTTATTATGCAAGAATTATTAAACAAGAAAACCTTTATTAGCTAAAGGCTAGAATAAACATGTTATAATAATGTTTACTATTAAAACCAGGAGTTATATATTTAAGGTAGATAGTTATCTTAGACTAGGTAGCTATGTTAAAAGGGTGTCGCGGCCTCAAATGTTTAGGATTCCTTTATTAGATAAAATAATAGTTCTAAATAGAAACCAAATTATTTTTGTCTAGTTGGAAGCTTACTCTAATTTAAGGAATAGGCTGAGCTAGTCCTTATAACTTAGCCTTTACTATAATTTATGTAGTATATAAATATATTAATAAAACCACAATTACTCGTCATAAGCTTAAAACCAATAACTCAGTAGTGGCTAAACCTGTCCTTAGGCGTTTTCTAAAAAAATAAATAATCTTACTGTATGCTGGAAACCTCTAATAACTAAGATACTGTAAATATTTAAGTGAAAAAGCTTAGTTTTGAGCTATCAGCAGGAAACCAAAGTATTCTTTTGAATATTAGTAGGATGCTTAGATACTATATGTAAGAAACCTTTAAAGGTTTTGATATAGCCCCTTTTTTTCCCACGCAAGTTTTTTTTTTTAATAAAATTATTTCTAGCGCAGCTAAAAAGAACTTGCTTGGTTATTTTTTGGGTTATTTATTAAATAAATAATTTAATTATTACATCTATAGCTTTATTATAATTAAAGAAATAACCAAAAAAAATGACCAAAAAATTGGACAAGCGATTATGCGTTAGAGATTTTTAAGTAAATTAAGAGTAAATGTTTTTAAAGAGAAGTCTTTTTTATTGCAATGCAGTGAGGGCTAGTAAACAGGAGTTAGCCTTAAAAGTTTTAATCGTGTTTAACGTACTAGCTTAAAAGCTTTAAGTAGTTCATCAGCTTGATTTTATATAGCTTCTGATTATAAAAGAAGAGTTATCCTTCAGGACGGATCTTCTTAATAACCATCCGGATTTGTATATGTATCAAATTGGCTTTGAACAAGCTATTTTATTAGCTTTCTTAGAGATAAGTAGGAATTTAGTTGCCAATTATCTATTATATTTTAAGTTTACAGATAATGGTGAGTTTATAAAGAATATAACAACTAATCTATTACTCTTTACCCCCCCCCCCCCCTTCCCCCCCCCCCCCTTCCCCGTAGATTGAACACCTAAAGAGCGTTTAGGTTTTGGTCTTGCTCATTTACATGTTAAAGTTCCAAAGTGAACAATAAACTACCGTGAAGCGGCTAAATCAGCCTTTTCAAATGATATTGGAATAAATATTTATATCAAACAAACATATTTGTTCAAGTTTCCAGTAACCTAGTTCGAAAGAGTAGTAAGGATTGTGTAAAGTTACTTAACAATGCAGTAACTATTAAGGATCTTTGTTTACGTAGAGAGTTTCAGGTATTCACTTTATTTTTTCCTTTTTTTTTAATAAATAATTTTTTTATCTGATATATAGATTAATTATAATTATAAAAAAAAAGGAAAAAATTTAGCTTAAAGGAGGTGTATCAATATTTTTTTTTTAGCCTAGAGAGCTATATTCAACCTTTAAGTTCATTAAATTTAAGGTATTTAAAGAGTATTTATTCTAATTTTGAAGCACGTGATCCGGAAGATTTTAACTACCATCACTTTTATTTTTGAGGGCCTATTTTAAATAAATATATTCTTTTCTTTAGAAAAAGCCTAGTTTTAGTATTTTGAGTACTACTCTAGCTAAATAAGGCATTATCCTTAGCTTTGTCGGCCTTATTTTGTTTTCTACCTATTAATATTGTTTTTATATATTAAGAGATCTTTTTCATAATGAAAATTAGGGGAGAAGCGTGATATTAGCTTAGTTTAGCTCATATAACTTAAAGCCCTTTTTGCTCCCTAACTATGTTTATTATCTTCAGGACTTTCACGCAGATTGTCCTGGAGGGCTGCTTCTGATTTTTTTGGGTTATTTATTTAATAAATAATTTAATTATTACATCTATAGCTTTATTATAATTAAAGAAATAACCAAAAAAATTTAGGAAATATAGTTTATATACTACTAGAGAACTTCTACATTAAATAATTTTAGCCTTTAACTTCTAGAAAAAAAAATATTAATGAAATTTTAATTATAAAATGAGAATTTTTAAAAGTCATCCTTTATTAAAATTGGTTAACTCCTATATGATCGATTCACCACAACCAAGTAACCTAAGTTATTTATGAAATTTTGGTTCTTTATTAGCTGTTTGTTTAGTTATACAAATAATCACAGGTGTAACTTTAGCAATGCACTACAACCCTAGCGTATTAGAAGCCTTTAACTCTGTAGAGCATATAGCATAATGTGTTCTTTAAATCAGGCTAATTGCTGGAAAACCTTTATTAAGACAATCAGCAGGAAACCTACGGCTATATTTTTAGACATAGTAGGATCTTCAGAGGCTATACGCCTGACATCTGATTTAAATTGAAATATAGATGATGATATAGTCCAATCTCTGCTGTAAAGTAGATAAGTTTAGATTAGCTATCTATCCCTTTTTGAGGGCATAACTTTATCATTGTTTATTTTTGTATCGGGTTCTAAAAATAAAATGGGATTTCGTAACTTTACAACTTATATAAGTAAAAACTCTGCGGCCTTCGGTTCAGTAAGTGACAACTTTACAAATAAAGACTTTTTATTTTGATTTAGTGGATTTACTGATGCTGAAGGTAATTTTTTAGTTACAATAGACCGTAAATATGTTAAATTAAGATTTAAAATAAGTTTGCATATTGACGATATAGAAGTACTTTATACCATTAAATCTAACTTAGGTTTTGGTAGAGTTGTAGAAGAATACAACAGAAACAGTTGTTCTTTTATTGTCGAAGATTTTTTAAGTATAAGTAAGTTATGTGATATTTTTAATCATTATCCACTTCATACTAGTAAAAAGTTAGACTTCCTTAGTTTTTATGAAGTTTCACTTATAAAATCCACTAATAAAGGATTATCGCCCCCCTGGGGGCCCCTCCGGGGGGAGGTAGATATAAAAAAAATTGTATCTATTAAAAGCAATATGAATTCTAAGAGAGAAGTATTCACATATGGTATTTCGGAATCTCAAATTATAATAAACCCAAATTGGTTTATAGGGTTTATAGAAGGTGAAGGTACCTTCGGTATTAAAACAGGGTCTTCTTTGTATTTTCAAGTAGCACAGAAAAATACTAGTCTAGATTGTTTAAATGCTATAACAAGATTTTTGTTAGACTTGTCTAGTAATGCTGCAATACATAAGGATCCTTATAATAAAATACTACCCATAAACGTTACAAAATACGATTAATATAAGAACTAATGTAGTATCTTTAGCTATTGCTAATACAGATGCTTTATTTTATTACCTGTTACCATATTTAGATTCATATAAATTTTACTCTCGTAAAGCGATAGATTTTAAATTATGAAGAATGGCTTTATTACTGAAGATTTATGGATATTACTATACAATAGAAGGTAAGAATTTATTTTTAGATATTTCAGAAATTATTAATAAAAGATATAGTACAGATTCATCTGTAAGCGATATTAATAATGTTATTAAGAATATAACTGAAAAATTTAATGATATTATGCAAAAGGACTCTCCTTTTGATGTAAAACTTAACCTACGACATACAGAAAATGTGCGTAAGTATATAGTATAGCAAATAAGTCTGAGAATTCTAAGATTGTTTATATTTATGGTGGTAATGAAATGGTACATGGGTCGCCTTTTGCTTCATTCAGTGCGGCGCATAAAGCATTGGGATTAAACCCTAGTAGTAATACTTGTAATCGTTATATTGATACAAATAGACTTTATAAAAGTAAATATATTTTCACATCTAAGCCCATAGATAGAGCGTCTAGGGATTAGACCATAGTAGATAATAATTTTAAATAGGCTCAAGCGAGCAGAGTTTGATTATGCGTGATGTTAACAATGGATGATTAATACGTTACTTACATAGTAACACAGCTTCAGCTTTCTTTTTTATAGTCATAAGTGTTTTATCCTGTGGCTTTTCTTTAGGCATTTTTAATGTATACCTATATATGGCTACCATCCCTTACTATATTAATAATAATAGTAATCAAGGTAAATTAGAGGAAAAAAAACAGTAGTCCTGCAGAAGGTTGTCTTGCCTTACCCCGCAAGCTTGCGGAGAATAAGGTAGGTCATACTTCTAAAGCCAAAATGCCGTCAGACTCCCTTTCTGATGAAGACTTTTTTGAATGATTTAGAGGTTTTGTAGATGCGGAGGGTAATTTTTTTTATACAAGTTATTGAGAACAGGTTTAAATTTATATTTACCCTTTGTTTACACAAAGACGAGACTCCTTTGATTAAATATATTTCACAAAGACTGGGTGTTGGTAATATTTCCATAGGAGATAAATCTGTTAATTATACCTTGTCTAGTAAAGGGGATTTACTTAAGATCTTTAGTATTTTTGACACTAGAGCTCTTAATACGAGTAAATACTTGAATTATATAACGTTCAGACAAGCGTATGATCTGTATTTTAACCGTGAATCTGTTAAAGTTACTGTCGAACTTCGTAAAGAAATTTTGGATCTTAAAGAAGAGATGAATAGTAACAGAATAGATTTTAATCTACCGAAAGATCATTCTATTAAAATTACTCGTTATTGATTTCTAGGGTTTACAGAAGGTGATGGTTATTTTTCAGTTAATTCGCAAAACTATTCATTAAGATTTGGTATTGGGCAGGTTGCTAGTGAAATAGCAGTAATGGCAGCTATACAGGAATTTTTATACGAATTACCGGGTAAATATATCCTAAAAGAAAAGTAATAGTAATATAGTAAAACTTGCTACTTATAATGCAGCCAAAGATCGTGATCACCAACGTATGGCCTATATAATGGTAAGCCAAAACAGATTTTATTACGAACGTTCTTTCTACCTTTTTTTGATAGTTTAGTTTGACTAAGCAAAAAAGAACAAGACTATCAAGACTGAAAGTTAATTCTAAATATTATAAATCAAGGTAAACATTTTACTGATGAGGGTCAAGAGCTAATATCTTTAATAGCTAAAACCATGAACAATAATAGATTAACTACTAATTTAGCTCTTACGCCGAAGGCAGAACATATAGATAGTTCTTCCTTGATCACCCTTAAGGAAAGAACATTAAAACTTTTATCTAGCCCTTCGAATTATGAAGTACAATCCGATGGTAAGATACTGATAAAATCATCAGGTACTTATTTTAAAGGTAGGGGAAACGTAGGTGTAAGAGTCTTAAATGAAAATAGTGAACTGGTATATAGCTTTAGTTCTATAAAAGAGTGTGCTTTGTTTTTTAATGTTCACAGTAGAAACTATTAATAGAAGATTAGATAACGGTTCTTTTCTGGAGTTTAACGGTAAAAATTTGGTCTTCAAACGAGAAGTATTGTTACCTTAATGCTAATAAAAAAAGGTATATACATAAATCCTAATTAAATGCCAATAGGATATTTTGTAATAAAAAGGTGCATAAGTCTCCTTCTATTTTCATCATTCTATACTTTTTTTTGTGTTTTTCCTAATCCCGACCCTCCTTTGGAGGGTCGGGATAGGAAAAACCAAAAAGAAAAGACGAGAGGGATGAAACTATTTAGTTGGGTGTAATTTGCTTAATTGGTTATAGAATAAATTAAGGGATCTGAGAAATCCCTTACGGCTATCTTGTGAAAGTGAACCTTTTGCTACAAACCATCAAATTGCGGGAAAGCCCTAAAGCAATTTCAACCAAGCAGACGTGGCAACACAGTTTGTGGCACAGGTAATGACTCGTGGTTATTTTTTGGTTATTTATTTTATAAATAATTTAATTATTACATCTATAGCTTTATTATAATTAAATAAATAACCAAAAAATTAGGTAATATCGGAATTGATGCACGTAAGGAAATGGGTAATCCGCAGCCAAGCACCACTACTTTAAATAACATACGTACTATAAGGGTCCTAAGGTAGCGTAATACCCTGGCGGTTAAATGCGGTCTTGCAATGAATGATTTAACCATACTTCACTAAAGGGAGGTAGGCTTATTTAAAGTAAGGGTGTGCAGTTCATCGACTAAATGTTGGTTGGCACGAAGTATTTGTTTACACTCTTATTTCGTGCTTAAGATATAGTCAAACCCTACTCGAAAGAGTACAGGATAATAAATATTTAAAGAGAACTTTGTGTTATTATCTGCAAATTAGGTAGTAATAGAGATAAAAAAATAGACAAATCTCTCGTCTTATTACTTAGGGAGAAGGACCCCCCTACTCAGCCTGGTTTGTATGGTTTTTCTTACACAAATGGCTAAAGGGGTAGAATTTGATATTTACACAGTGCGACAAGAAGCTGATAATTGCAATGAGGTGGGATTCCTCCGCGAATGACCCTTCGTGTTCCAACTCAGACATGCGCCGGGAGTAATTCTGGGGTATGAAGCTCTGAATATTGGTAAAAAAGTTATGGTAAGCGAGAGCGAAGATATAGAGACGGTTCGTTATTCCCTTCTACCTTTACTATATAAAAATAATTAATCTAGACTAGCCAAGAGATAGTTACTTTTATCTAGTATAACACGCCAAACGTTGTTTCATAACTTTTTATAATATCTAACTATTTAGTTGGCGAGGTTTTATCCTCAGCATTATATATTAAAGGTGAAGAGGAATTGTGTAAGAGTGTGAGGTGGTGTGTAGCCGAAGCCGGGTCTCCCTTATTTCAAAAGAAAGATATCTAGGTTAGATTTAATACACTATGAAGCAGTGCTCTGCTCTAGATAGAAATAATTTATTATGAAGTAAGGAAATGCAACGAATTAAAGTATCTACCTAAAACTTTGTTAAATTTGGTGCAATAATTGGAAACTTGGTAAACCCCAATGGTCTCCTTTTGCCATTTAAGTAAGGTCAGAGGGAGGTACTCTATAAAATTAAATTTGAAGTGAGTATATCGACCAGTGGGCATGAGACAGTCAAAAAAAGCTAATGCCACTTTGTAATGAAGTGGATAAAGGGAGAGCTACCTCTACAATGCGATAGATTCTAATATCTGCAGATAGATAATGGTATTATTTAGCTCATACCTTAACCTGAAAGGGTGCAGACTTTGACATGGGCAAATCGAAATAAAGAAGTCGAGCTTCGTGCTTCTAAAATAAATTACGAAGGATTAAATAAAGCGTCAGAGGTTACGTAGCAAGGGGCTAACGCTTCGCTAGGCAAAGCTTTGCTTATTAGCTAGCAAGCTCGTTCTAACTTCGTACTTAAGGCTGCTGCAAAGCAGGGCTGTAAGTTAGCAATA
>QKRW01000112.1:0-23580 GCA_003260565.1 Monilinia fructigena
TACGCATATTGGCTAAACTTAGCCCCATATCTGCAGGTTTAAATGAAAAATTGTAGAATATTATATCTTTCTCACTCTTACCATTTAAGTATGGTTTATAATTTGTGTACATACTTTGCTCTAATAATCTAATAGTATATTGTGCGAAACCTTGTAATAAATTAGTACCACCTACACTTAAAGGACTATCATAATTAGTATTATATCATTCTTGTACAATATTGTTAAATGTGATAATGGGTGCTCAACGTATAGGTGCAATACCACCATTGTCTAAAACCCATTGGTGGAAAAATGTTTGAGGACGATGTCCATTTAGACTAGACATGTGTTCATTTAACCGGTTTCGGCAAGACAAAGCAGAACCTATACTACAATAACCCAAATCAACATGTTTAAAACAGTAAATACCACTACAATCTCCATCTATTACTTTTTGTTTATCTATAGGTAAAGAATAAACATAGTATGGATTAATTTCTTTTAAGTTTAATTCCATATTATATCTGTAAATTTGGTTGTAGTTTTCACTTAAAAATTGAAACAAAATATTATCACCTTTGAATTTAGAATCACAATCAACAGGTAATAAATTAAGCATATTTATTAAAGCGTGTGATGCTTTTATACCTTTAGCTGTTAAAAAACAAAGGTAAACCCAAACTATTCTGCTCTGAAACATGGTATATAACTTTACTTAACAGTAAACCACCTCGGCTTTTATCTTTAAGTATAGTCGAAAATGAAGAATGAAGATTTTTTCTTTCCTCTTCTTGTAGGGGAACTCTAGGGGTAAAAGCCGTTTTGCCTGTGTGAAAACACCGTATAAGGGCTCCTTTTTTTTTCTTTAGTGTATCGACTCTTAGCCCGCCAAAACAAAACAAATAGGATGAACCCCCCTGGTTTAAACAATTGTGCAAAGTGCTAGGGTTCCCTAGCAGACCCCCTTCGTACACTGAAACAACCTTTGAACCTAAGCTTAACCCTAAGTATTTATTTAATCCACCTAAGAAATTCTTGATTTTTATTATTGTGTTAATCACAAAATTGCTCTTTGTTAGCATATAAACCTCGTATTAACATCATATTTATATGATGAGTAGATCATATCTTAGTAGCGTTAACAATTAACGCTACCCCTATCGTGTGATCGTTGAGGATCCTACTAGCTATTAATAAAACAACGTTGGTTTCCTGCTGATTACCCAACTCTTGTAGACTCAACATTCCACAAACCATCATCGTCTAATAATTTTTCCAACCTTCCTTAGCCTGCGTATTTTATTTTTTTTTGACTTTTTTTTTTAATAATCAAGTTATTTATTTACATAAATATTAATTACAATTAAAAAAAAAAAATAAAAAAATTTAGGCCTCCTGTCCCCCTTTTTTTTTCCCTTTTTTTATAATTATAATTTGATTATTACGTGATAATCAAATTATTTATTATAAAAAAGGGAAAAAATATGGCTTCGCTAGCTGGGGGATTTTGAGAGGGAGGGCTAGCTTCGCAGAAAAAAAGAAGTAATGGTATCAGGTAAGAAAAATCATACCTTGTGGTACTAAGGATTATATAGAACTTAGGTTAATTCTTGTTTTAGTCTTAAAGTATTCATGTTATTTTTTGTTTGAAAAAAAGGTCTTCTACGAAGTAGATGGGCTTTCCAGCAAATAGACAGGTTTAACACGCTCTCTATAAGCAAAAGCGTGATTAACTAAGTGGAATAAGGCAAGGTTATATGATGATAAACCTACTGCTATTACCATCATACCTAATTGGCTCATAGTAGAATAGGCAATAACTTTTTTAATATCTTGTTGAAATAATCCAATAAGACTACTAAATACAGTAGTTATAGCTCCTAATCATAAACATAATATTAATACAGTTGAACTGTATTCTATTAAAGGACTAGTACGCATTAAAAGATACACACCTGCCGTTACCATAGTGGCAGCATGTATTAATGCAGAAACTGGTGTAGGCTAAAATTGTTGATTTTCATTATGTACTTAAATTGTACTAATACGATGAAAATACTCAATAACTTACGCTATTGTTTGGACAATATCTTCAATTAAATTTGATTAATAGTTTTAGTTATAAAATTTATAACTATTAAACCTTCAGTAGTAAAATGTTTTTTATTTTTAACTAGTCAATAAATTTTTAATCATCTATGATAAGATATAAGTTTTTTAGTTTTTAAAGGGTTATCATGTAAATATTTCAGTATTTTCTTTAATTTACCGTGATTTACCACTGTATTATAACCATTATAACTTTTAACATGAGTAATATAACCGTTTAACATCTCTGCTAAATTTTTACTGAATTCTATGCCATCCTTTTGAGATACTACATATCTTACAGTAACAATAGTTTTACCTGTTATTTTAGATGTTAATACAGAAGAAGTAAAACAACCTTCAGCATCTGTAAACCCTGATAATCATGCATTATCTAAGTTTAATTTATGTTTAGGTTCGATACATAAAACATCCATTTTATATATTTTATTAAAACCACCCACTCATAACTTAAATTGATTTAATTTAAATTTAGTTAAAATATTACCATTAAATATTTGAATTAATTTTAATATATTATTTTTATCCCTAACTCTAAAATGATGAGTTTTATTTACTTTATCTTGTAGAGATACAGATCCAAACCCTAATTGTTTTTTTATATAAAATAATATTTGGGCATCCACACTTGATTGTGTAATTTTAAACTCTAAATACCCATCTTTATTTAATATAAAAGATCCGTCACCTTCTGTAAAACCTATAAATCATCATTTAAAATTATCATCTAATTTAATTGCTTCACGTGTAGTCTCTGAGGCTCCTTTGTCTAATTCAAAGTTTCCTGCTGATTGTCCCTCTTCTTGGATTTTTCCGAAATTCATTAAATGAACAGAGGACCAAGAATTCATAACAGGATATTCCCGCATATAGTGAAGTTTAAGGAAAGCCCTACTTAACAAACCTTCCATAGCCATCGGTAACCAAACGTGTAATCCAACTTGAGAACTTTTAGCCATAGCACCAATTAATAAGCAAATACCTATAATTGTAACAATGTTTTCACTAACAAAAGGAGCTAATGAAAATACTGTAGCATAATCTATATTCAATTTTAGGAGCTTGCTTTACTAACAACTTTTTTATTATATCTTAGCTTGGCAAGCCTCCCTAATAGCTTTTCAACTATAAATTGGACTATATCTTCACCCGTGCTGGCTTTATTTTTTTAAAAAAAACATATGCAACCGGCTGCTAATTAATAGCAAGCACGGGGGTATAACGTGTAGTCTCTGAGGATCTTACTTTAAATTTAAACCTAAGAATACATATAAAACAAGCTTTATTTTTTTTTTTTAATTTAAGCTTCCTTGTATTCTATAAGAATTTTTAACTTCATTTCCTGCGGATTGTCCATTTCACTGATATAATAGTATGTACTCTTTCTCTTTTCCTGAAAAAAAAGCTGCACACCAGTCTATAAGTTCATTCTTTTTAATTTTTATCGTCTGTGTATCCTTCTAGTAATATCTTGCATCAGTCTTCATGTACTGTTTCCTTAATTCTATCCTTGCTTCGCTAGCAGTGAATAGAAGCTTCTTATTTAAATCAGGATTATTTTACAAAATAATATAACCAAGATTAGAGAGTATAGCACAAACTAGGAAAAATAAAGAAAACAAAGATAAAAAAAAAATAAAACAAAGATAAAAAAAAATAAAACAAAGATAAAAAAGTAGTTCCACAGTATCCTATAAAAAGACTTTAGGAGTTTCCCGCTAATAGTTATATAATAAGAGCAGTATTACTACCGCCCACGGCAATATTTAAAACGTTAAATAATCTAAATGTGAAAAATCAAATACCTTCCGCTTACTGTTAAATTGAGCTTTGATTTCATTAATCTTATCCAAACCTTCTTGGCTTAAAGGAACTTTTAGTAGATCTTGAACATAGCATCAATCCTTATAGGCTAAGTATTTTGAAGAATATAAAGGGAAAGCATCAAAATATTTACGAACTATTTCATGACTTATGGAATTATGAGCTATCGCCATAAAAGAATAATAAACCTTATCTTCTACATATCTAGTTCTAGTATAGAGATTTACAGTAAAAAAGGCAGTAATTTTAGTTAAAATGTTAAAATAACCACCACCACCTTGAGCTTCAGAAACTTCTCTTGAATAGTTCTGTTTTACTTCTATACGGAAAAAAGTTTGCACTCTTTTATTTTTAAAAATACCCTTTTTTTTTTACGTCAGTAACGGTTATAGAGAAATTACCGTCTGCGTCTGTAAAACCAGCCAATCAACTATTACTATCAATAGCTGACAAATCTAAACCTAAACAAGGTATAGAGCTACTATCCTTTTCATTAATTCAAGTAATAGCTCTATGTAAAGCTTCTATTTTAGGTGTACGCATATAACCATTAATTAAATTAATTATTTTTAAAACTTCATCTTTAGCTAAAATTTGTAATATAACATGACCAGCACTTGGTTTACTGATTACTTTACCTACTTTCAATACTGCAGACAATTTATCCGCTAAAGGTTTATCAGCTAAATTGAATGTGATAATAATTTTAGGACGGAATTTTTTTAGATGAAGAATTTTTATCATGCACAGCTATATGCCCATCACCTTCAATTAAACCAGCTAAATAAGAGGCCATAAAAATGTTAGCCGATACCGTATAAGCCGAATTTATTCTAACTTGTCTATAAGGAAGTATCTCCTGGATTTGATTTTTATTTAATCTATTTAAATAAACTTTTAACAATTTTGAGTTTCTACCAAAACTTCATAATATAGCAAACATACCTACAGTTAAAAAAAACAATCACCCACTCTGTTAGTTAATAAAGCAGATATAGAACTTTGATTTGCTGCTATTCTAGTAAATCAGAAACTTACTAAAAGATAACTACAAATTCCAACACCCTCTCAACCTACGAACATAAGTAGGAAATTGTTTGCTGTTACTAGTACAATCATCATGAAAGTGAATAAACTTAAATAACTAAAGAATCGTTGATTATGCTTTTAAGTCAAATTTATCCTGCAACTGATTTATTGGGTATTTGACGTTAACAAAGGTTACTTATCTTAAAAACTTCTACCTGTGTTCATACCAGATTTTATCTCTCTAATGGATTGTATACCTTCAACCGTAAGATGAGCACGATTAACCATTAAACTATGAATTTTACATCAATCAAGATAATCATAGAGTTTTATACCTATAATAGGCTTTTTATTCAAAAATGGTACAATTACATTGGTAATTTCTGTAAAGTCCAATATTGTTAAACTAACAGCAGACTTACCACCATATTTGTATACCTTTCCTGACCCAAAATATTCTACTAATTTTTCCATTAGTCTAAGATCTCTACTATGTTGAGATATTCTAAATCTCAATTGTACTCGATAACCTAATTTACTATTCGTTGACGGCATACGAACATCAAAGTTCCCCTCAGCACTGACAAATCCTGAAATCCAATCAGGGTCTAAATAGACATTATCCGAATTTATTACAGGTCTTTCAACTGGAGTATATCCAGCAAACTCTGATTTTAACATCTCAGATAGACCTAAATTCATTGATGCTTTAATATTTACTATTTGATTTAAACCTTCAACAGTAAGATGAGCTTTATTATTTACAAGTTTTACCGCTTGTTTAAATAATCAAAAATCTGCGGCTTTTTGAGTTAATAACGGGTATTTATTTAAATAAAGAATAAGTTTATTTAAATCTTCAATTGAGTCTATTGAATAATTAACTATATCTCGCTTTTGAGCTAAATGAATAGAACCAATACCACCCAAATGTTGTTGTAATAGATATAATAAATTAAGATCTTTTGTATGTAAACCTAATTGAAACTTTAATAGAGCACGTCAACCTAATTTACGTGTTTTACTTCTATCTACCGTTATACCAAATGAACCCTCACCATCTATTAAACCAGATCAGACCCCAGGATTTACTGCGCGAGCGTGAATAGAATCACAGGTAGATAATTCTTTTAAATCGAATTGTTTAGATGGGACCTTGACATAAGAGTTTCAACATTGTTGCATGTTGAATCCGAGTTTTACACCCCTGTTCCTTTCGAAACCTCTTAGAGTACACCTTAAATTGATTAAACGTGGTTTAATCGATCAACTGCCGTCTACTCTTTGCTCTTTTACAGTAATACTATTTAGTATTATTAATTTAGATCCGCGATTATCCATTTTGCTTTCACTCATCTCAAGGCTTATTACCATACCTGAGTAATTATTTCAGCCACATATAACTTTTCAGTTATAGCTTGGTACCTTAAGCTTTAGGAGGTCCCCGGAGTTTGACAATTTACCCCCATAGACGCGTTTTCCCCTGACGCAACCTCGAGGGTCATGGCTCATATATCCTATAGAATAAATATGCACTAAAGAAGAAACGATTAAAACCGGTAAAAGCATTGACACTGTTAAACTATCAAAATGGAAACCTCATAAAACATTTAGTGATTCACTATCTATTCATCTAAAAAGGTTTATTGATACAGGTATGTTATTTAAACCTACTTCAAAAAAAGCTACGATTGCTAGTAAGGTTGTTACAATTACACTTGAACATGTAATAAATTGTGCTCCGCTAACTCCGACTTTTCTACCCAAAAATCCGGCAACTATTGATCCTAATAAAGGTAAAGTTATTATAGCTAAATACATTATTTATATTCTATTGCGATACTTCCTCTTCGTTTTCCCCCTTTACCTTAGGAATTTTATTTATTCCCTTAGGTTGGCTAGGGTATTAGCCATAACTTTTCGGTTATGCCTGACTATACCTTAAGCAAACAATTTTTGTCCAATCTTTCTTCAAAACTTTTTTTTTACAAAAAAAAAAGTAGAGTCGTATATAATTATTTACCAACCTACATTTAGTCGATGAACTGCGCACCATCCACTTTTTATTTTCCCTAGCGAAGCCGTATTTTTTTGGTTATTTATTTAATAAATAATTTAATTATTACATCTATAGCTTTATTATAATTAAAGAAATAACCAAAAAAACTAGGAGCAAAAAGCTTTTATTATAAATCTATAATAATAATAAAATTATTTCTTAAAAAAATTTTGCTCCGCACCGGGAAAAATTTAGAGCAGTAGTTTTTGGTGTTTGGCTGCGGATGATCTATTTCATTTCTTCATACAAATCGTTTTTACCTAATTTTTGGGGTTATTTATTTAATAAATAATTTAATTATTACATCTATAGCTTTATTATAATTAAATAAATAACCCCAAAAATAACAACGAGTCATTACCTGTTCCATTAATCACATTACTGTATTAACTTGGTAGATTTGTCTTTAAGACTTTCCCGCAATTTGAAGGTTTTGCCATATTGAAAATATGACTAGGCAGAGGTTTACTCTACCTTTTTTGATCTGATTTCTCTGTGCCTATATTTTTTTCTCCTTTTTTTATTTTAATTCCTTTTTTTACGTTTATATATATTATTTTAAATATAAAAAAAGGAAAAAAAATAAAACAATACTGTGATTATTCATAGCCTTATTCGAGTAAAGTCACGTAATTCTTCTTTTTAACTGTAAAATTTATTCTAAACCTAGCCCATCTTCATTCAAGTGTTCTTTATTTTTAATAGTATATTGGTGCTGTGTGACTTGGGGCGTTGCTGATGTGGCTAAAACTATCAAACTTCGGAAACCCCCTAAAGCTTCTGGTACCAAGCTATAGTTGAAAAACTATATGTGGCTGAAGTAATTACTCAGACTTATTTTATGGTCTAGCGAAGCTCGGCCATAAAAATAAGGTAATAAGTCATAAGATAATCGAAAGTGCAATGGGCAATCGCGGATCTAAGTCAGTAACAGATTTAAAAACGGCTGTACATGAAATAAAATCTGTAGCTGTAAAAGAGCAACGAGTAGACGGTAGTTGATACTTTAAATATTTCGGTCCTTATTTTTTTTCCTAGCTCCGCCACATTGTTTTTGGTTATTTATTTAATTATAATAAAGCTATAGATGTAATAATTAAATTATTTATTAAATAAATAACCAAAAAAAATAGGAGCAAAAAGTAATTTTTTGGGTTATTTCTTTAATTATAATAAAGCTATAGATGTAATAATTAAATTATTTATTTAATAAATAACCCAAAAAATAACCAAGCAAGTTTTTTTTCATAAATAAATTTATTATCTGATATATAGATTAATTATGATTATAAAAAAAGGAAAAAATTTAGTTTAGCGAGAGGGTTGTATTTATGTTGTGGGCCAAAAACGTTATAACTTTAAAAGGGGATATTCCTTTATGTTAAAATTATCTATTGCTCAACATTATAGAGATGAGGCTTTACTTAAAAGTTTAATAAATTCTTTTGGCATCGCTTGCGCAGGAAATCTTTATAAGAACACTTGGTGAGAAACCTTTGAGTTAGTATTTACCAATTTCACAGAGATTGAGGATAAAATTGTTCCATTTTTCGTAAAATATCCTATCGTACCCCCTTTTTTTTTCCCTTTTTTTATAATAAATAATTTGATTATCACGTAATAATCAAATTATAATTATAAAAAAAGGGAAAAAAATATGGCTTGCAGGGGGTTAGGAATGGAGGAAAACACTTAGATTTTTAGGATTTCTGTAAAGTTGCAAATATGATTAAAGAAAAGAGACACTTAACAATTGAAGGGAGGGATAGCATAATAAAAATAAAACAGAGTATGAACACAGGAAGAATAAATTAAAGTATTTCTAGTTATTAGCATGATAAATCTGATTGCCATGAACAATATAACCGAATAACCAAACAAAACTCGAACAGTATCTAAACTTAATAATAGTTCAGCCGTAGAGTTTAGAGTTAGTACTCTAAAAGATTTAGTTTACGTAATTCTTCCTCATTTCGATAACTACCCTTTAATTACCAAAAAACGTTCAGACTATCTATTATTTAAACAAATTGTTTTACTTATGTTAAATAAAGAACATAATACTTTAGAAGGTACACAAAAAACAGTTAATATTAGAGCCTCTCTTAATACAGGTTTATCTAAAGATTTAAAAGAAGCATTCCCTATGACTATCCCAGTTAGGCTAAACCTGGAAAGCATAATTAAAAGTAATAACTTACATCCGGAATGAGTAGCAGGGTTTTCTCAAGGAGAATCTAACTTTTTTATTGCTGTTCAAAAATCTAAAACTAAGAGTGGTTTATCTACTTCTTTACGTTTTTCAATTGCTCAACGTTCCAGAGATCTCTTATTATTAGAAAGCTTTGTGAATTTCTTTGGAAGTGGCTTTGTAATGAATTATAAAAAACGTTTAGTATACGAATTTATTATTACAAAAATTGATCACATAGTTGAACATATAATTCCTTTTTTTTTATAAACACCCAATATTAGGGTCAAAGCACTTAAATTTATCCACACAGATTTTAAGAGTGCTAGGGCTGCTTCTATGAAATAGGCCCCAGTATATTATTAAAAATAAAGAACACTTGAATGAAGATGGGCTAGGTTTAGAATAAATTTTACAGTTAAAAAGAAGAATTACGTGACTTTACTCGAATAAGGCTATGAATAATCACAGTATTGTTTTATTTTTTTTTCCTTTTTTTATATTTAAAATAATATATATAAACGTAAAAAAAGGAATTAAAATAAAAAAAGGAGAAAAAAATATAGGCACAGAGAAATCAGATCAAAAAAGGTAGAGTAAACCTCTGCCTAGTCATATTTTCAATATGGCAAAACCTTCAAATTGCGGGAAAGTCTTAAAGACAAATCTACCAAGTTAATACAGTAATGTGATTAATGGAACAGGTAATGACTCGTTGTTATTTTTGGGGTTATTTATTTAATTATAATAAAGCTATAGATGTAATAATTAAATTATTTATTAAATAAATAACCCCAAAAATTAGGTAAAAACGATTTGTATGAAGAAATGAAATAGATCATCCGCAGCCAAACACCAAAAACTACTGCTCTAAATTTTTCCCGGTGCGGAGCAAAATTTTTTTAAGAAATAATTTTATTATTATTATAGATTTATAATAAAAGCTTTTTGCTCCTAGTTTTTTTGGTTATTTCTTTAATTATAATAAAGCTATAGATGTAATAATTAAATTATTTATTAAATAAATAACCAAAAAAAATACGGCTTCGCTAGGGAAAATAAAAAGTGGATGGTGCGCAGTTCATCGACTAAATGTAGGTTGGTAAATAATTATATACGACTCTACTTTTTTTTTTGTAAAAAAAAAGTTTTGAAGAAAGATTGGACAAAAATTGTTTGCTTAAGGTATAGTCAGGCATAACCGAAAAGTTATGGCTAATACCCTAGCCAACCTAAGGGAATAAATAAAATTCCTAAGGTAAAGGGGGAAAACGAAGAGGAAGTATCGCAATAGAATATAAATAATGTATTTAGCTATAATAACTTTACCTTTATTAGGATCAATAGTTGCCGGATTTTTGGGTAGAAAAGTCGGAGTTAGCGGAGCACAATTTATTACATGTTCAAGTGTAATTGTAACAACCTTACTAGCAATCGTAGCTTTTTTTGAAGTAGGTTTAAATAACATACCTGTATCAATAAACCTTTTTAGATGAATAGATAGTGAATCACTAAATGTTTTATGAGGTTTCCATTTTGATAGTTTAACAGTGTCAATGCTTTTACCGGTTTTAATCGTTTCTTCTTTAGTGCATATTTATTCTATAGGATATATGAGCCATGACCCTCGAGGTTGCGTCAGGGGAAAACGCGTCTATGGGGGTAAATTGTCAAACTCCGGGGACCTCCTAAAGCTTAAGGTACCAAGCTATAACTGAAAAGTTATATGTGGCTGAAATAATTACTCAGGTATGGTAATAAGCCTTGAGATGAGTGAAAGCAATGAGTGAAAGCAAAATGGATAATCGCGGATCTAAATTAATAATACTAAATAGTATTACTGTAAAAGAGCAAAGAGTAGACGGCAGTTGATCGATTAAACCACGTTTAATCAATTTAAGGTGTACTCTAAGAGGTTTCGAAAGGAACAGGGGTGTAAAACTCGGATTCAACATGCAACAATGTTGAAACTCTTATGTCAAGGTCCCATCTAAACAATTCGATTTAAAAGAATTATCTACCTGTGATTCTATTCACGCTCGCGCAGTAAATCCTGGGGTCTGATCTGGTTTAATAGATGGTGAGGGTTCATTTGGTATAACGGTAGATAGAAGTAAAACACGTAAATTAGGTTGACGTGCTCTATTAAAGTTTCAATTAGGTTTACATACAAAAGATCTTAATTTATTATATCTATTACAACAACAACATTTGGGTGGTATTGGTTCTATTCATTTAGCTCAAAAGCGAGATATAGTTAATTATTCAATAGACTCAATTGAAGATTTAAATAAACTTATTCTTTATTTAAATAAATACCCGTTATTAACTCAAAAAGCCGCAGATTTTTGATTATTTAAACAAGCGGTAAAACTTGTAAATAATAAAGCTCATCTTACTGTTGAAGGTTTAAATCAAATAGTAAATATTAAAGCATCAATGAATTTAGGTCTATCTGAGATGTTAAAATCAGAGTTTGCTGGATATACTCCAGTTGAAAGACCTGTAATAAATTCGGATAATGTCTATTTAGACCCTGATTGGATTTCAGGATTTGTCAGTGCTGAGGGGAACTTTGATGTTCGTATGCCGTCAACGAATAGTAAATTAGGTTATCGAGTACAATTGAGATTTAGAATATCTCAACATAGTAGAGATCTTAGACTAATGGAAAAATTAGTAGAATATTTTGGGTCAGGAAAGGTATACAAATATGGTGGTAAGTCTGCTGTTAGTTTAACAATATTGGACTTTACAGAAATTACCAATGTAATTGTACCATTTTTGAATAAAAAGCCTATTATAGGTATAAAACTCTATGATTATCTTGATTGATGTAAAATTCATAGTTTAATGGTTAATCGTGCTCATCTTACGGTTGAAGGTATACAATCCATTAGAGAGATAAAATCTGGTATGAACACAGGTAGAAGTTTTTAAGATAAGTAACCTTTGTTAACGTCAAATACCCAATAAATCAGTTGCAGGATAAATTTGACTTAAAAGCATAATCAACGATTCTTTAGTTATTTAAGTTTATTCACTTTCATGATGATTGTACTAGTAACAGCAAACAATTTCCTACTTATGTTCGTAGGTTGAGAGGGTGTTGGAATTTGTAGTTATCTTTTAGTAAGTTTCTGATTTACTAGAATAGCAGCAAATCAAAGTTCTATATCTGCTTTATTAACTAACAGAGTGGGTGATTGTTTTTTAACTGTAGGTATGTTTGCTATATTATGAAGTTTTGGTAGAAACTCAAAATTGTTAAAAGTTTATTTAAATAGATTAAATAAAAATCAAATCCAGGAGATACTTCCTTATAGACAAGTTAGAATAAATTCGGCTTATACGGTATCGGCTAACATTTTTATGGCCTCTTATTTAGCTGGTTTAATTGAAGGTGATGGGCATATAGCTGTGCATGATAAAAATTCTTCATCTCTAAAAAATTCCGTCCTAAAATTATTATCACATTCAATTTAGCTGATAAACCTTTAGCGGATAAATTGTCTGCAGTATTGAAAGTAGGTAAAGTAATCAGTAAACCAAGTGCTGGTCATGTTATATTACAAATTTTAGCTAAAGATGAAGTTTTAAAAAATAATTAATTTAATTAATGGTTATATGCGTACACCTAAAATAGAAGCTTTACATAGAGCTATTACTTGAATTAATGAAAAGGATAGTAGCTCTATACCTTGTTTAGGTTTAGATTTGTCAGCTATTGATAGTAATAGTTGATTGGCTGGTTTTACAGACGCAGACGGTAATTTCTCTATAACCGTTACTGACGTAAAAAAAAAGGGTATTTTTAAAAATAAAAGAGTGCAAACTTTTTTCCGTATAGAAGTAAAACAGAACTATTCAAGAGAAGTTTCTGAAGCTCAAGGTGGTGGTGGTTATTTTAACATTTTAACTAAAATTACTGCCTTTTTTACTGTAAATCTCTATACTAGAACTAGATATGTAGAAGATAAGGTTTATTATTCTTTTATGGCGATAGCTCATAATTCCATAAGTCATGAAATAGTTCGTAAATATTTTGATGCTTTCCCTTTATATTCTTCAAAATACTTAGCCTATAAGGATTGATGCTATGTTCAAGATCTACTAAAAGTTCCTTTAAGCCAAGAAGGTTTGGATAAGATTAATGAAATCAAAGCTCAATTTAACAGTAAGCGGAAGGTATTTGATTTTTCACATTTAGATTATTTAACGTTTTAAATATTGCCGTGGGCGGTAGTAATACTGCTCTTATTTATATAACTATTAGCGGGAAACTCCTAAAGTCTTTTTATAGGATACTGTGGAACTACTTTTTTATCTTTGTTTTATTTTTTATTTGTCTTTTTCTATTTCTCTCTATTTTTATATACTATTGTTAAAAAACTTTACAGTAGCGAACCCAGGATATTATTAATAAATTTAAGCTAAATTTTTCCTTTTTTTTTTTATAATTATAATTAATCTATATATCAGATAAAAAAATTATTTATTAAAAAAAAAAGGAAAAAATAAAGTGAATACCTGAAACTCTCTACGTAAACAAAGATCCTTAATAGTTACTGCATTGTTAAGTAACTTTACACAATCCTTACTACTCTTTCGAACTAGGTTACTGGAAACTTGAACAAATATGTTTGTTTGATATAAATATTTATTCCAATATCATTTGAAAAGGCTGATTTAGCCGCTTCACGGTAGTTTATTGTTCACTTTGGAACTTTAACATGTAAATGAGCAAGACCAAAACCTAAACGCTCTTTAGGTGTTCAATCTACGGGGGGAAGGGGGGGGGGGGGGTAAAGAGTAATAGATTAGTTGTTATATTCTTTATAAACTCACCATTATCTGTAAACTTAAAATATAATAGATAATTGGCAACTAAATTCCTACTTATCTCTAAGAAAGCTAATAAAATAGCTTGTTCAAAGCCAATTTGATACATATACAAATCCGGATGGTTATTAAGAAGATCCGTCCTGAAGGATAACTCTTCTTTATAATCAGAAGCTATATAAAATCAAGCTGATGAACTACTTAAAGCTTTTAAGCTAGTACGTTAAACACGATTAAAACTTTTAAGGCTAACTCCTGTTTACTAGCCCTCACTGCATTGCAATAAAAAGACTTCTCTTTAAAAACATTTACTCTTAATTTACTTAAAAATCTCTAACGCATAATCGCTTGTCCAATTTTTTGGTCATTTTTTTGGTTATTTCTTTAATTATAATAAAGCTATAGATGTAATAATTAAATTATTTATTTAATAAATAACCCAAAAAATAACCAAGCAAGTTCTTTTTTAGCTGCGCTAGAAATAATTTTATTAAAAAAAAAACTTGCGTGGGAAAAAAAGGGGCTATATCAAAACCTTTAAAGGTTTCTTACATATAGTATCTAAGCATCCTACTAATATTCAAAAGAATACTTTGGTTTCCTGCTGATAGCTCAAAACTAAGCTTTTTCACTTAAATATTTACAGTATCTTAGTTATTAGAGGTTTCCAGCATACAGTAAGATTATTTATTTTTTTAGAAAACGCCTAAGGACAGGTTTAGCCACTACTGAGTTATTGGTTTTAAGCTTATGACGAGTAATTGTGGTTTTATTAATATATTTATATACTACACATAAATTATAGTAAAGGCTAAGTTATAAGGACTAGCTCAGCCTATTCCTTAAATTAGAGTAAGCTTCCAACTAGACAAAAATAATTTGGTTTCTATTTAGAACTATTATTTTATCTAATAAAGGAATCCTAAACATTTGAGGCCGCGACACCCTTTTAACATAGCTACCTAGTCTAAGATAACTATCTACCTTAAATATATAACTCCTGGTTTTAATAGTAAACATTATTATAACATGTTTATTCTAGCCTTTAGCTAATAAAGGTTTTCTTGTTTAATAATTCTTGCATAATAAAAATATATATAATAATTAGCTAAATTCAATAATTAGTAGGCTGAATTATTAAAAATTCTTTTTTTTTTTTTTTTTGTGCAAGCCCGCCCACTCACCCTCCCCATCACTAAGATGAGTACTGCTTGTATACATCATAATTTAAATAACGAAAAAATGTCACGGTAAACAACAGTTACATCTGGTATATCTAGGGATACTCTTGAAAGATTGAAAATATAAAATGAGAAATAATCAAAGAAAAAAGACGAATTTACCTCCCGATTTTTTTTATAATATATTTAATATTTACTTATAAGTAATATATATCTGTGACATGCTTCTATGTCTTAGGACAAAATAATTAACTATAATAACTTTAAATTAACTAAAATTACTATATATTAAAGATGAAACTGAATAGTGTAAACCGTCTAAAATAGGAGCAGGGTAAATACCTAATATAACAGTAAATACTACTAATGTAAGTAAAATAAAAAATTCACGTTTATTTACATCACTTATATTAACTTCAAAAAATTTACTATATGATCCCCCAAAAGCTATTCTGTTAAACATATATATAGTATATGCAGCACTAAATACTATAGAAGAGCTAGCGAAAAGACCTAATAAAGGTAATCTCTCAAAGGTACCATATAAACACATAAATTCACCTACGAAAATTTACGAAATTTAAAGTAAGGGGAGTACCCGCGTTAGCTAAAGATAAAATAAAGAATAAAATAGAAAATAAAGGCATTAATTGAGCTATACCTCTATAGAAACTAATTAATCTAGTAGCAGATCTATCGTATAATACCCCTCCAGCGCAAATAAATAAACCACTTGAAACAAATCCGTGTGCTAACCCTAAAGCTATACCACCTTCTATTCCTTGGATTGTGTTACTAAATACACCGATAAGATAAACAGCTGCATGTGATACAGAACTATAAGCAATAAGTTCTTTTACATCTATTGTTCTTAAAGTACTAAAACTAGCATATATTATAGTTATAACACCTATAAGGTATATTATATAAGTATAATCTAAGGAAGCTTTAGGCAATAAAGGTAACATAAGTCTAAAAATACCATATAAACTTAATTTTAAAACAATAGCAGCTAAAATTATACTACCACCTAAAGGCGATTCTACGTGAGCTTTTAGTAACCATGTGTTTAAGAATATAGTAGGAGTTTTTACAGCAAATGCTATAAATATACCATAAAAATAAAACAACTGTGTAGAATAATAAAAATTGGTTTTGTATAATGCATCAAAATCTGTAGTTCCCATTATTGAAGATATTGTTAATATGGATAATAATAAGAATAATGATCCAAACACGTACACAACTTTATCCTTGTTATGTTAACAATGAAGGAAGGGCTATTGTGTTAACAATGAAGGAAGGGTTATTGTGTTAACTTTAATTTTGAGTTACTTTTAATCCACACCGGACTAACCGGTTAAATCCATCGCGGATATATTAAATTCGTGTTACATAGCAAATACACAATGGGTAATAGTAGTGGTCAGTACAAGTTGTAATATTATACCATATTGCAGCCTAGCAAGCAAAACTTTAGATAAGTACCTCGGTCTTAGTTTCACAAATCACGTTAAACAGAACGTCTAAGGATATTCATCTTGGACTTTATAGATTGAATTTCAGATATTCCTTGTTCAGTTAAGTGAGCTTTCTTACCCATTAAAATAGATACTTCTTTGATATAATTCTAATCTGAAACTTCAGCACCCTTAAGGGGGTATTTATCAAAGAATGGTATTACTTTATCACTAATATCCGTATATTTTAATTCATAGAAGCTCTAATGCTAAGGATCTTATTAAAACCATCTTTAGTTAGAGGTTCCTTGTTTTGAATTAATGTAATAGCTGATTTTCAAAGTTTGTAATCAGCCCATTTTTGGCTAATCAGCGGATGTTTCTCTTTTTTTTTCAACAAATAATATATATATAAATAAAAATAATTTAAAATAAAAAAAGAAAAAAAAAATTAATGAGATATAATTATACTGAAATCTTTCAAAGATTTAATCGTATATTGTATAGAAGTGCTTCCGTGCTTTGTAATACTACCTACTGCAAAATAATCTTGAGTCTTGCACAACAAATCATAATCCTTATTGTCTAAACTAATCTTAAATATGGTTTGAACTTGATAACCCATTCTGTACTTGCTACTAACGAACATACCCAATATAAAACAGCTAAAAAAACTTGCTTGGTTATTTTTGGGGTTATTTCTTTAATTATAATAAAGCTATAGATGTAATAATTAAATTATTTATTTAATAAATAACCCCAAAAATAACCACAAACCCCCCTGGTGTTACAAACCAAGGATCTAACTTGGTTATATTTAACGCAGTAGGTTTTACTAATGTAGATATGTTCTTTACTTGCTCACGCTCCTTGCTTCGTAAAGAAGTGAGGCTTTCTAAATTTTGTAGAGACCTAGTTGTATGTATAAAAGCTCGGCTATGCCGGCCCATTAATCACTTTACAACTTTGCGACTATCACGATGGAAATGAATTTTTCTCCCAAAAACTGGTTTCCCAGCGACTAGAGTATACCTTACAAAATCTATTTCAAGAAAAAAACAGTAGTCCTGCAGAAGGTGCCTTACCCCGCAAGCTTGCGGAGAATAAGGTAGGTCATACTTCTAAAGCCAAAATGCCGTCAGACTCCCTTTCTGATGAAGACTTTTTTGAATGATTTAGAGGTTTTGTAGATGCGGAGGGTAATTTTTTTATACAAGTTATTGAGAACAGGTTTAAATTTATATTTACCCTTTGTTTACACAAAGACGAGACTCCTTTGATTAAATATATTTCACAAAGACTGGGTGTTGGTAATATTTCCATAGGAGATAAATCTGTTAATTATACCTTGTCTAGTAAAGGGGATTTACTTAAGATCTTTAGTATTTTTGACACTAGAGCTCTTAATACGAGTAAATACTTGAATTATATAAACGTTCAGACAAGCGTATGATCTGTATTTTAACCGTGAATCTGTTAAAGTTACTGTCGAACTTCGTAAAGAAATTTTGGATCTTAAAGAAGAGATGAATAGTAACAGAATAGATTTTAATCTACCGAAAGATCATTCTATTAAAATTACTCGTTATTGATTTCTAGGGTTTACAGAAGGTGATGGTTATTTTTCAGTTAATTCGCAAAACTATTCATTAAGATTTGGTATTGGGCAGGTTGCTAGTGAAATAGCAGTAATGGCAGCTATACAGGAATTTTTATACGAATTACCGGGTAAATATATCCTAAAAAGAAGTAATAGTAATATAGTAAAACTTGCTACTTATAATGCAGCCAAAGATCGTGATCACCAACGTATGGCCTATATAATGGTAAGCCAAACAGATTTTATTACGAACGTTCTTCTACCTTTTTTTGATAGTTTAGTTTGACTAAGCAAAAAAGAACAAGACTATCAAGACTGAAAGTTAATTCTAAATATTATAAATCAAGGTAAACATTTTACTGATGAGGGTCAAGAGCTAATATCTTTAATAGCTAAAACCATGAACAATAATAGATTAACTACTAATTTAGCTCTTACGCCGAAGGCAGAACATATAGATAGTTCTTCCTTGATCACCCTTAAGGAAAGAACATTAAAACTTTTATCTAGCCCTTCGAATTATGAAGTACAATCCGATGGTAAGATACTGATAAAATCATCAGGTACTTATTTTAAAGGTAGGGGAAACGTAGGTGTAAGAGTCTTAAATGAAAATAGTGAACTGGTATATAGCTTTAGTTCTATAAAAGAGTGTGCTTTGTTTTTTAATGTTCACAGTAGAACTATTAATAGAAGATTAGATAACGGTTCTTTTCTGGAGTTTAACGGTAAAAATTTGGTCTTCAAACGAGAAGTATTGTTACCTTAATGCTAATAAAAAAAGGTATATACATAAATCCTAATTAAATGCCAATAGGATATTTTGTAATAAAAAGGTGCATAAGTCTCCTTCTATTTTCATCATTCTATACTTTTTTTTGTGTTTTTCCTAATCCCGACCCTCCTTTGGAGGGTCGGGATAGGAAAAACCAAAAAGAAAAGACGAGAGGGATGAAACTATTTAGTTGGGTGTAATTTGCTTAATTGGTTATAGAATAAATTAAGGGATCTGAGAAATCCCTTACGGCTATCTTGTGTGAAAGTGAACCTTTTGCTACAAACCATCAAATTGCGGGAAAGCCCTAAAGCAATTTCAACCAAGCAGACGTGGCAACACAGTTTGTGGCACAGGTAATGACTCGTGGTTATTTTTTGGTTATTTATTTTATAAATAATTTAATTATTACATCTATAGCTTTATTATAATTAAATAAATAACCAAAAAATTAGGTAATATCGGAATTGATGCACGTAAGGAAATGGGTAATCCGCAGCCAAGCACCACTACTTTAAATAACATACGTACCTATAAGGGTCCTAAGGTAGCGTAATACCCTGGCGGTTAAATGCGGTCTTGCAATGAATGATTTAACCATACTTCACTAAAGGGAGGTAGGCTTATTTAAAGTAAGGGTGTGCAGTTCATCGACTAAATGTTGGTTGGCACGAAGTATTTGTTTACACTCTTATTTCGTGCTTAAGATATAGTCAAACCCTACTCGAAAGAGTACAGGATAATAAATATTTAAAGAGAACTTTGTGTTATTATCTGCAAATTAGGTAGTAATAGAGATAAAAAAAATAGACAAATCTCTCGTCTTATTACTTAGGGAGAAGGACCCCCCTACTCAGCCTGGTTTGTATGGTTTTTCTTACAAATGGCTAAAGGGGTAGATTTGATATTTACACAGTGCGACAAGAAGCTGATAATTGCAATGAGGTGGGATTCCTCCGCGAATGACCCTTCGTGTTCCAACTCAGACATGCGCCGGGAGTAATTCTGGGGTATGAAGCTCTGAATATTGGTAAAAAAGTTATGGTAAGCGAGAGCGAAGATATAGAGACGGTTCGTTATTCCCTTCTACCTTTACTATATAAAAATAATTAATCTAGACTAGCCAAGAGATAGTTACTTTTATCTAGTATAACACGCCAAACGTTGTTTCATAACTTTTTATAATATCTAACTATTTAGTTGGCGAGGTTTTATCCTCAGCATTATATATTAAAGGTGAAGAGGAATTGTGTAAGAGTGTGAGGTGGTGTGTGTAGCCGAAGCCGGGTCTCCCTTATTTCAAAAGAAAGATATCTAGGTTAGATTTAATACACTATGAAGCAGTGCTCTGCTCTAGATAGAAATAATTTATTATGAAGTAAGGAAAATGCAACGAATTAAAGTATCTACCTAAAACTTTGTTAAATTTGGTGCAATAATTGGAACTTGGTAAACCCAATGGTCTCCTTTTGCCATTTAAGTAAGGTCAGAGGGAGGTACTCTATAAAATTAAATTTGAAGTGAGTATATCGACCAGTGGGCATGAGACAGTCAAAAAAGCTAATGCCACTTTGTAATGAAGTGGATAAAGGGAGAGCTACCTACAATGCGATAGATTCTAATATCTGCAGATAGATAATGGTATTTATTTAGCTCATACCTTAACCTGAAAGGGTGCAGACTTTGACATGGGCAAATCGAAATAAAGAAGTCGAGCTTCGTGCTTCTAAATAAATTACGAAGGATTAAATAAAGCGTCAGAGGTTACGTAGCAAGGGGCTAACGCTTCGCTAGGCAAAGCTTTGCTTATTAGCTAGCAAGCTCGTTCTAACTTCGTAACTTAAGGCTGCTTGCAAAGCAGGGCTGTAGTTAGCAATATGCCTAGTAGTAAGCAGCCTAAGGTTTTTACACATAAGTATACTACCTATGCTTTATTTTTCCAGCTATTAGTGTTATAGCTAGCCATTAAGATTATAAAATACTTTTGTGCGCTTAGTTTGTGCAGTAAAAGAAAGTTATTAGCTATACGAAGAAGCGAGTTTAAGATATTAGCTTGTTATTTGCTCTTTTTTTGTTTAATTTGTAAACATACAAAATACTAATATATATATTTTTATTTTTTAATTAGATTGCTTGAGCCGTATGCGGTGAAAGTCGCACGTACGGTTCTTAGAGGGGGAAAGCTCGAGAGGGCCTACCTATCTCGATTAGGTCGTGGGCTGTACTATGGATCATACAGAGCACCTAGAACATTAGTTTGAACAATAGGTGTAGTTATATTCATATTAATGATAGTTACAGCTTTCCTGGGTTTGTCAAATAGCCCAAAATGGTTTAAATTCAACCATAACAACCATAGCAATGTAAACAAATTCAACTCTTATTATACTAGGCCTGGTATTTTTACAAGTGTAAATAAATCCAATATAAATAGGTAGAAGACACTTTTCTGTAACATCTCTCCGCGTAGGTTAATTAGTGAAGAGTTAAGGAAATTCATATCCGAAAAAAACCTTAATCCCGTTTTTATATATGAAGATTTATCAGATAAAGCTGTTAAATCTAGAGTTTTGAAGGATACTCGGGGTCTTAGTGGTATTTATTTAATTTTAAACAAAGTGACTCTTGATTATTATATAGGATCAGCTTCAACTGGTAGATTCCATGCTAGATTTTCTAATCATTTATTCAATTTTCATGGGAGTAAAGTAGTTAAAAATGCAGTAAAGAAAGATGGTATATCTTGTTTTGCATTTATAATTTTAGAGTTGTTTCCTGAGATAGTAAACAAAGAAAACAATAAAAAAATTATTAGATTTGGAAGACTTTTACTTAAAATCTTTATTACCAAACTATAATATATTAACTGAAGCGGGTTCAAGCTTTGGTTATAAACATAACGAAACTACTAGATTAAATATGAAAACTAATTATAGTGAAGAGCGTAGACTAGCTATTGGTAGTTTAAATAAAGGTAAAAGCTTATCTCCAAGTACTATTGAAGCAATGAAACAATCTGCTTTAAATAGAATAAAACCTATTTATTCTGAAGAAGGTATTCAAAGCATGAAAAAGAATTCTAAAGCTATACTGGTTTATATAATATGGACTATACAGTATATATGGTGAATTTCCTAGTATAACAGAGGCATCTAAATCTTTAGGTTGTTCTCAAAAAACAATTTATAGGGCTTTACAAACACCAAAAAAGATATTAAGAAGACGTTGAATTGTTAAATATGTTTAAATATTGTTGTAGGTTTGAATTTAAATTATAGTCCTACGAGTATAAATTTTTATGCAATTTGTAAAAAAAAAATAAAAAGTAAAGTAGAATAGCCCGACGGGGATATTGAAGAAATGTTTAAATTTCTTTGGCAATGTTAGTGAATACGATCAAATAATTTGTAGTTTTGTTTTATTTAGATAAAGACTAACCTTAATAAAATATAGAACTAAAAGTTAGAGATCGTCGGTTATTTATATGATCGCGACAGGCTGGGTCACTGACGGGTGTCTGAAATGATACTTAATGTACAGTCGAAGTATTTTAGTTATAGAATATGACTAATAGAATATACGAATTCAAAGTTATTCTAGCTTTTTATAAATGTCTTTTAATTTATATTAAGTATATTTGTATGTTTTACCTTACGGTCAAATGTCGCTATGAGGTGCAACTGTGATCACCAACCTTATGAGTGCTGTACCATGAATTGGACAAGATATTGTTGAGTCAAACAACACAAATATATATTTAACAACAGATTGTTTAACGATGCTACCTATAATAGGTACTGTACATAAAAATGCCATTAAAAAATTGCAAAATACTTTTAAACCAGACAATAATGAATATCTTTCTATACCATCATCTTTTATAGCTTTTTTTGTAGGTATGGTGGATGGAGATGGTTATATTCAAATAACCAGAACATCTAAAGGATTTATAGCTATGAAGCTAGTAATATCCTTACAGATAGAGGATGTTTCTACTCTAGAGTATATACATTCAGTTTTTAAAGTCGGAAAAATCAATATATACCGTGATAACAGAAATCCTAGTTGTAAATTAGTCATCAATAGAACTGATTTACAACAAATTGTCTTCCCTTTACTTTTATATCACAAGATTTTTTTTTTAACTGATACTAGAAAAGAACAGTTTGATTTAGCCATACACATCTTAGAACAAGATATAAAAAACTTTCATGAGATAGGTAATAGCAAAGATCTGCCTTCTGTTTTTACATTACCAAAAACAGCGTTAGACTACACTAACTTTTTTTTTTTTAAAAATTGATTAGTGGGGTTCACAATGGCTGAAGGTTCTTTTTTTATGAAAAAGAATAATGATGGTTGTTTCCAATTAAAGCAGAGAGTACATACAAATTTATTTGAAGCTTTTAAATTGGTATTTAATACAACTAGAAAAATAGAAGTAGTAGAAGGATTATATAATCAATTTGGAGTTAGTTCTAAGGCCGACGTACAAAGAGTTATAGATTTCTTTTCATTTTCAGGTGTA